>MU001773.1:0-129095 GCA_010093585.1 Melanomma pulvis-pyrius CBS 109.77 | reverse complement strand
GGACCTGCCGGCCCCGGTGGAGGACCTGCCGGCCCCGGTGGAGGACCTGCCGGCCCCGGTGGAGGACCTGCCGGCCCCGGTGGAGGACCTGCCGGGCCTGGCGGAGGACCCGGTATCGCTGTAGGAGGTGGAATCAATCTCCCTCTACCCGGTCTCCCTATAGGAGGTGGACTCGGTGTCGGTGTAGGAGGTGGCCCACCTACCTAGAGAGCTCCCGTTCGCCTTGCCAAATCTCACTGGCAGATTAAGGAGTTATATGCTCACATGTTGTCGTTATCGTTGTCTTTCACATCTCTCCGTAATCACACCCTATCTCCCCTATTTCCTTAGATTAGTCATGTATTTTAGACTCAAATTGAATATCCAGTAGCCTTCCTATCGCACCGCCCACCTCGCCTGAAGTACTTCTATTCCAAGCCTTGAAACTGTTCGTCTTTCAGTCTGTTGTACTAATAGCAGGCGCGGTTCCCCGCCTTGAAGTTCTACACAGTTGTTGAATTGACTTCACTCATAGGCCCACTTCTGTTTTCATAGCGAGCCGCTTACTACGCGTTGCTGGCCGCACTGCCGATACATACCCTCGCACTTTCCCTCTTCACCTTCACCACGTGTCTTGGCAAAAGTATTCACCGCGCGATTTTATCACCCACAGTCTTATTCACCATGGCTTTCTCTAATTCAATATTCTTCTCACTCACTCAAAAAACACGACATTCCTTGCTCCATCATCTCTACAATACACCAATTCGACAGACGATATGGACTTTCACGTCAACTTCAAGCCCCATGAGGTGGTTCAATTAGCGAAAGAAATATACGACGAGGTGATCGCGGACGTCCACCTGTCTTTGTTCATCTATTGGATTTGCGAGTCGAAGGACCACTACGAGCAAGCCAAAAAACACATACGGGAGCTTGCTTTGGATCAGGTTCATACTCGCTCGTGCCAATTGAGCGGCCGGGGCGTTACTGACACAAAGCAGGGCTATGTAGTGGACCGGGTCAAGAACCAAAGTCTTCGCAGGCTCCTAGTTGAGACCCGCCACCTTCGCCCAAAGTATGAGTCCGACTACCTTTCCGACCTTGATCGCGTTGCCCGTGATACTCCTTCTCCGAGCTCTTCGGACAACCGAGAGCATGGACCAAAGAGATCTGCGTCATTGTTGTCTTCCAGTACCTGGCCAAAACTACCTGGATCTCGTCTGCTGTCAAGAGTCCGCTCTAAGGGCTTTCTCCGGGACCGTCAGCCTTCAGCTCCGATTCATGGAGCTGCACCATTGTCGTTCAACTCCGGTTCCAGTTCTCTGATTGAGAGCAATGACACTCCTCGTTCTGCTACTCTCACCAGTTCTTTATCGTCTCCCAGTTCCAGCCGAGACTTTCCGCCCAATACGCCTGACCGTCCTGCGCCCCTCAACATCAAATCTCATAGCAGCAGTGCGACTCCGATTACCGCGTCCATGCGCTCTGTCTCAGCACCGATCCGTACGACGCAGCTGGCACGCTACGTTTCATCCTCCTCTTCAACGAAAATTAGCACGGCACCTCGCCGAGTACACTCACTGTCCTTGGCGAGGTTGACCGAGAATAGTACCGAGAATACTGCTGTGGAAAGTATCTCCTCTGACTGCACTGCCGATCACAGCAGTGAATTGTCAATCGCAGCAGCAGTCGAAGATGATATTCGAGCTATATTCCGAAGAGGTAGTGCTGCATCGGATCAGAGCGTCTACATGTTACTGACAGACGAAGTGGCAGGGACTGAAACGAGTTGCTCTTCAAGTCAAGATATGTATTTGAGCGACGAAAGCCATCACGAAGCTGAGAAATCTGATGAGGCGTATGACACCGAGGAGTACGAGAGTGGGCCGCTGAATAACGATGTCTTTGGATCTCCCTCCCAATATAACCCCATCTCTGAAGACGATGCTCCAACTACAGACACCACGATTTGTCCCGTTGGCAGAAATTCAGCAGCTCAGATTCAATATTCTCTGCCGAGTCCACGCTCCCGTCCCCATCCACTTTCTTTCATACCTGGGCCGGTGCCGACGCTCTCAGAGCGCCGAGCCGGCGTCTATTCTCGCCGTGCAGCTCACGTCCCGAGTCCAACAGCCAGCAACTTCCATCGCGCTCTCCCACTTCGGAGCTACGAAATGGAAGCCTTCCTTGACCCTACTTTCTGTGTCCAGAGCCAAGTCAGCCCACGGCGCTCGAACTCTACGACCACAAGCCCAAGTCGCGAAGGGCGTGCAGTACAGATCGAGGGGTTGAGTGAGATGACGCGCCGAATCGGCCCCAGCAATCTTCGGCCTCGTGCTACATCTGTTTCGGCCCGGCCTGTATCTCAGACATCCCTGGCGCCATCTCAGGCCCCGACGCTAGCAGATGCTCCTGCTTCCTCTACGCCGTCGAATCCGCTTGGTGCTGCATACAAGTCTATCACTTCGGCGTACATTCTTGAGCTTCTTCAAAAGACCCGTGCGAGAGGTGCACAGCTGCCGAGCGTGCGCAATAGGTCATTGTCCCTGTACGACATCGCCTGGCGTGAAGTGAATGAGGACTTGATTGTCGCCATCTACGGTAGGAAGGACGTTGAGCTCAGTCAGATCGAGGTAGATTTCGTGGATCGGATTGCGAAGGAGATGAAAGAGGGCGCTGGCAGCATCAGTGGTAATGAGTGGATTGGCCAGCTGTTCACACAGGAATAAGTGAGCATGATATTGACTCCATTGAGCATATTTGACGATGCTCAACCTTTAAATGGAAGATATGATGGCTGGACAACTACACTAGATGTTAGGGGGACTCAGACAATCCGGTTTTCTGAAGTTAATATTTATCTGGGCAGTCTTTGGTCTTATCGATTGGCGAGTCGAAAGGCGTATCATTGCTTACTGGCACGACTACTTGCTGGATTGAATATCAAGGATTGAGAGAAGAAAAAAAAGGAAATTTGCACTGCACTGCGGTGTTTAACAGTGTTTACTCAACTTGGAATCCCAAGTCACCATCCACCGCTCACGCGGAAACGATAGCAATCAAAGCGGGATACTGTATCTAACCGAATTGAAGTCATCGAAGAAACGGAGGGGATATATGTGCGGCGTCTAAAGAATTTTGATGCGTCGAGTGTGCTCGTCAAAACGCTCACATCTGTTCCACATGTTCGACAGACATCCAACCTTTGCTAGCACTTCACAGAATCCAATACTCAATCTTTCTACTACCTTCATCTTTGTCTTACCATAACTGTTCTCTTTACGCTGATCTTCAGAAAATTATACTATCACGAGCAACGCGCAAATTTCAAACCCAGTACCTACCTCACTATCACAATGTCTAAGTGGAAGAGAACAATCCACGAATGCGGGGGCACGAAGCAGAGTGGAGGTTTACGAGTTGTCGAAATCGGGAATAGAATGTTTTCTTGCGAACAAAGGGTATGTATACGGATTTATATTCGGCCGGGTTCTAGATGTACGGGGGTCTGTCAACTGTTGAACTGTGGAGGTGACGACGTTAAGGTCAAGGCTGAGATTGAAAAGGATGGGGGGGGATGAGTGTGTACGAAACCGATCCCATACTTGGCCTAATTAGAATCTCACTCGCGCACTACTTGACACTGCTGTATTTCCAGTCAATACCCACAACCGCCAAAAATACAGCAATCAAGCTGAACAACTACGGGCCCAACAAAAAAAGATCGACCTTCCTCAACCAAGCCATCCACCCAACATCACAGCATCTAGCTGTCGTGCTCAACTTCCCTTCTGACTCACTGCTTGTTTGCTTCCTCTCCTCAACCATTTGGCCTCCAAACCCAGCCAATACCTGACTTCCTTTCCTGTGCCTCCCAATCAAAACATGTCACCGGGCGCCTGCAGTCCGACCCTCAGCACTCAGCTGTACACACCCCCACGTATCACCACGACAGCAATCACAAACCCCTCTCAATCAATCTCCCCCACTTCACGCCAAAAGAGCAAACAAATTTCCTACACCGCCGTACCAAGGTACTACAACATGAAACAGGACACGGATCCTTCCTCATCGCGTTGCATTGCATCGCGCTGGGCCTCAGCATTCGTGACAGGGGGGAACAGGGAAGACGCGCTGCCTCGAGCAGAAAGCAGAAGGGAAATGGCAACCAGCGCGCCCCAGTCGCACGAGAGCTGTCAGTTGGGCGTACAAGAGTGGAGGGTAGTATTGGGGCTCCACTTTTCCGCTGCAGCTACGGAGGGGCACGCAAGGGAGGTAACAGGGGAATGACGGCGGGCGAGGGATGCTAATGGTCCAGACAGTGGAGAGATGGGATGGGATAGGATGCGCGTGCTTTGCTCGAGCTGTGTGTCTGCATAGAGTTTGCGCTTGCGCTCGCCTGGTGGGAGAGGAAGAAACGCTGTTTGGACGACAGTCCGAGGGCGAGCGGGCGAAGCGGTCAATGTCTGCAGCGGCTGTGGACAAGAGATGTCGCTGCAAATTGTAGTTCGGCGCTGCACACATCATCACATCACATCACGTCGAGAACTTTACACCGAACTTGGGGAAAAATCAGGATTCGATATTCCACGCCATCTACCCCTTGTAGTGACTTTCTGCACAAAGATACGTACATTGGGTGACTGGTTCGTAGAACCTCTATCTAAATTCCCATGCGTGCGCACAGTCCTATCTCCTACTCTCTTATTGTCTACCTTTTGGTGGTAATTTGTAGTGTGATGTCGACGTGCTGGCGATGCAGTCGCGATGGGGTGTCCTACGAAATCGAGCGAATGAGTAGAAACGAAAAAACCGATTTTTTGTGGCGTAACTGCAAACGAGTAGCCCCCGTCATTTTCGAAAGAGATATTGGTATGCAAAAACAAGGAAAGTTTTTTTTTTCTACTTTTTTGGGGGGGTAGGAGATTCATTACGTTGGATACCGATAGGTGAGCAGAGAGGGAAATACACAATCTTGATTTTTGGATACCAATCAATCGAGATAATTGTGATACCGTAAGAAAGACAGGAGCGCGCCGAACGGAGATAGAGTAGAGCGCAACGCGATAGACCCAGCCGGGGAGAACGAAGGTTGAACTCGCGTCGCTGATGATATGAACATGACAAAGTGAATAAACAACGATGATGATGATGACGCTGCACCGTTCCATGCAGATCCAACCAATGGATAGTAAGCCTCTTTATCCTTTGAAGGTCATGGTTGGTTGATGAGGATATTCAATGAAAAGGCCCGGATTGATAATGTCGCCGCCGTCGTGCTTAAAGTATCCGCCCTATGAGAACAAAGCTGAGAGTCCACACCGCGGAATTTCAGCGCAACAAAGAACTATGAGACGAGTTTTACCAACGGAAACGATGAGGTAAGGACTGTGGTGAGAAGATCCGGACAGGGATAGCTACTAATAGCCACGATTCAAATCGGACGCAGAAGCCCGATGAAGAGGGTCGTTCCCCGTCTCGAATGAATCTCGTCGTAGGCCCCCGAGGCCTGCCGCATGACGAGTCTGAGTTTGACTCAGAGGTGTGTATCGCTGACCGCTCACGAGAGCAGCTTCATTTGATTGATCTCCGAGCGAGCGTCGTTTCGAAGAGCTGTCCGGAGCGAAGCTATATAGACTAGTATGCGAGTTTTGACGAGCGAGGACGGGTAATTTCTCCGTTGACGCGGATATCGGCAGGTTGTAATTGCGGAAATTCGAGTAGTTGGAGGGTGGCGCAGATACAGGCATCGTCTCCAATAGCGTCGAGGTGGTGAAGTTGAGCTGCTGTTGCTGTGACGATGGTCGAGTGTCCGTCGTTACTGGCTCATTGACTGAGCTTGTCGCAGGCATGTATCCCATGACCCCTTCGGTTACACCTGGAACCGGTGCAGAAGAGGTCGTCTGCGCAATAAGCTCTCCTGATTCACCCATTACTTGAGCAGATCGTAGTCGTCGGTCTTGCAACTGATCCACGATGTTTCTTGAAGACTGTGCTGGGCTTGGTTGAGGAATGGGGAGTTGCCTCTGTGGCACAGAAGTTTCTGGTAACTCTAATTGACGTAGACGCGGCCTCTGTGATAAACAATTTGGAAGAGTTGTATGCAAAGAGGCCATATTGAGAGGAGAGTGCTCTTCTGTGCCAACGGTGGCTCGAAGGTTTGTTTGAACATATGGTAGATCGCTCGATGGGTACGAGCTCGGAATTGAAACGCCGTACATATTTGTATATGTGGGTAAAGGATTAGGAAGGCATGTGGAAGGTGGATCCAAACTGTATGTATCCACTGGTGAGGACTCTTCAGAGTACGGGATGGTCCACGTCTGCGGATATTGATGTGCCACGTTGTAAAATGGCACCATCGCGTTTTGATTCGCCATGTAACTCATATTGGTGGCATTGTTTCGGTTTGCCATGATCTGGTGGGCGTCGTCCGATCCTACCTAGTCTTAGGATTAGCCGTAAGTTTGATATGGAGTTGGTGTCGGATACGTACTCGGTGGAATAGACACACTCTCAGATCAATACCAGAGTTTTTGCAATTTTCGCACCCAGAACCATCTCCAGGGTCACCGCTGCAGCGGATCTTCCTCTTTCTGCACCGAGCGCACTGTACTGAATGTCAGCCTGCATACTCCGTACAGCTTGGGGTATAGCTGCGCTGGTTGAAACTTTGGTGCACCGCGAAAAAGTAGCTTGGTCAGGAAGCAGCGAAGAGAAAGACTCACGGCTATCGCAATTCGACGCCTTGATTGGGCGTTCTCCATTACTCTATCCTCTCGACCAGTGCCTCGGCCTCGCTGGCCACCCGCATGCGTACCGATCGGACAGTACCGAGGGTCGGTCCTTGATGTATGGGACATGGCGAGAGGCCCATTGCGGTCGGTCACGTAGTAGTACGGAACGCCGGGAGAGGAACCGTAAGGATAGCGATGAGCCGGGTCGTCGTCCATGTTGCGGATGTGATCTGCGACTGGTCTTAGACAAAAAAATCGCGAGAACAAAGACAAGGACACGCGAAGTACGCACTGCAGGAATTGATACACAGTTGTTTGTCGAGTTTACGAATGATTGACCTCAAGAATGTTTGCCCGACCCGCTTGTAGCGGCGCGGCCTCCAAGCAAGTCCGTTCGGAAGGTGTGCGATAATATAGGCTTCGGGCGTCAAGACTGTTGATCAATCGATTCGGGACGGGAGGCTTATAATCAAAAGAGAAATGCAAATAACGAAGCTCAGAAGGTTGCCTGCTCCTCTCGTTTGACGTGGCTAGAGAATTTCAAGAGATATTTGTACTTCGTGATGATTTACCTTTGTACGGTAAAAGCTTCGCGGACAATCAATGGACAAGGCACCCTAGAGCAGCGGGAAAGTGCAGCGGTCGTCTAGCGTCAAAGTGCTGGGATATATGCAACACAAGGCCAATGCCCTGTCAACCAAACGGCGTATACCTGTTCAGGTTGAGTACCACAATGCACGGTGAATTGACATGTCTTCCCTAAATAATCAAATACGGCGAATACTTTGCCGATATGCAGCCATGAGACTCCACCTCGGACCAAAGCGAGGCTCCCAACAGACTTCAAACAAACAAACATAAATGGTCTGGGCAGGCGGTATCAAAGACCAAAATTAGAGTCGACATGGGCTTGGAACTGATTCGTTAATTGGTGTTTGCCTTCTGCAAGGCGCCTCCGGGGAATCGGGAGACTAAGCACGTGTTGAGACCAGTCGCATACGCTTCTGTTGATCAACTCATCCATCTGATGTGACACAAAATGTCGGTTGATGGAAGAACATAGCCACAATCCCGTGACACGATTCAGATTTGTCACGATTGAGAGTGTGAAGATGAGGCATGGCACATTCGATGACGCTTGGGGCATGGCACATTCGATGACGCTTGAGGCATCGTCAGATTGAGATGTCGTATTCATGACAGTCACTGGCCCGTGAGACTTCCGACGCTACTCTTGAATCACTCAAAACAAACATCACCATTCATAGTTCTGGGACGGAATGAAACGTATCTGCAAGCCACCAAGACGTACATGCATGCCACAGCCGATTGCTCGGTTCTGTAAATTGCTTTAGCGGGGGGTACAATATGCAACAGCTAGCCTAGTACAGATCTCGGGGATATTGATGCGGCATATTCCTTGTCACTTTTGTCTTCAAGTGGACCGTGGAGTGAGAGACCGCTGGAGCGCAAACTGAATTGACACCGCCCTGATGTGTGCTGATGCGTACGACCCTGGCACTAAAAATGCGGGTGACCGGTGACTGGTGTCCCCAAGGGCTTCAGCCGACGAAACCCATACTTAATAAGGACACTTGTAGATCCTATTGAGCAGTAGAACAGTAGCTCACCCTCTTCCGGAAGCTGGTCATAAAAGAGTAGAAGGTCATTTCATTGTCCCGGGGAGAGGAATGGCGAAATGACGACAAACCAGGCTATAGCTATGGGAGCTGTCAGAGAATGGAGGTAGAGCAAACGAGGGCGCCACCAGTTCCAGGGCGCAGGGATTGCCAGATTGCCTTCCTTGACTGGGTGCCGACCAAGAAAGGGCGTCAAGGCGCATACCGTACCATACCGTAGCGCGACTGCCAAGCTAGCAAACAAACTTGCAGACTTGGGACTCTAACGCGCAGGTTAATATTGAAACCCAAATGTGTGAATGAGGGGGTGATCCTCTCACAAAAGAATTCGACGCTCGTTTTTCTCCGGTTGATTCCCTGCGAGGATGTTTATGGGGTTGTAGCAGTGCGAAATGACCCGTAGCGCTAGAGGACAGAAGTTCTTGCGAAAGTGGCTGAAAGGAAAGCAATCGGGACAGCAGCTTCGAGAAAAACGAGACGCAGATCCGTAGGACAGGATGGAAGCCAGAAGTCTGCAATCGCAAGGTGACGGTGGAACTTGGCCTGTACTCAGCAGCGTGCACCCGTGGACCCATGCTTTGTAGCAGGCCCTGCGAGATGTGTTGGGAGGACACGCTGGGTTCGGGTACAACTGGCCTGTCTGTGGCCGAGGTTTTTTGGGCAGTATAGACGAGTCAAATGCACATGGATTCGCGAATGGAGATAGATAATATGAAGCTTTCCGGAGATGGTTTGACTAAAAACGGCACTTTGGGGCCGAAAAGTGCACACAGTAGAACAATGGTCAACATGTCAGAGATGTCAGAGAGGATAGAAGTCCGTCTATCGGCATACCAGTATTAGGATCGAAACAAAGACCTGGCCGCGTGATGAATGACAAATGAGCAAGCTGTTCTGCATTCTGCATTCACTGCGAAACGACCGCATCGGATCGATCTGCCAGCGATGACTGCATTCGGAGGCTAAATCATGCCGGACGGTGTGCCACTGAGACCAGAGAGCTGCGGCTTGCCGGGGCGTACAAGATACCGGGAAGCCAACGGTCAACGGTCGGGCCTTTGATAGGCATCCAGGCTCTTTCCCAAAGTTCCTCGTTGCATTGCAGGATCGAAGGACTGGCCAGCTGGCAGGTTGCTTGCCGGGCGCAGAGTGGCGGAGGCGGACGACGCTGAAGAACGTTGGCTCGCAATGTTGAGTGGGATGGGAGGGCAGTGGGAGGGCAGTGGGCGGGCAGTGGTACGTACCAAGCACGTGCCCGGAAAAACGGAAGACAAAACGCCGGTGCAGCTCCAGCAGCTCTGGCGAACAAACACCAGCACGCGCAACGCCGCCGCGCAACCCCCCGCGCAACCAGCGGCCATGTCTGTGCTCTTAGAAACGTCGCTCGGCGACATCACAATCGACCTGCGTGTCGACGAAGCCCCCAGATGCTGCGAGAAGTGAGTAAGCGAGCCCAATCCCCCGCGCTGTCGCCCCAGAACCCCCCCGTCCCCCCCATTCCCCTCGCGTTCACGGCTTCCACGGCACTACCTCTGTATGTCTGCACCCGCTGTCGTTGAAGCTAGCTGAGCACGAGACAGACACTGACACCTTGGCACCTCCAGCTTTCTCAAGCTCTGCAAGATCAAGTACTACAACTTTGCGCCCGTCCACAACGTCCAGCCGAACTTCTCCTTCCAGACCGGCGACCCCATCGGCCCGGGCTCCAAGGACAGCGATGGCGGCCGCTCCATCTGGGGCGTCCTTAGCCCCGCGCAGCCCGCGAACAAGACGTTTCAACCCGAGTTCCAGCCCAAGTTGAAGCACGAGGAAATGGGCACAGTCAGTATGGCTACCGCGCCTGCGCCTGACAACCCGGACGAGCGCTATGCAGGCAGCCAGTTCACCATCACCCTCGGGCCAAACGTCGACTTCTTGGACGGCAAGGCCGCTATATTTGGCACCGTGGTGGAGGGATTCGATACGCTCGAAAAGATCAATGCGGCGTACATCGACGACAAGGGCCGGCCACTCAAAGATATCCGTTTGCTGCACACCGTGATCCTCGACGATCCCTTCGACGACCCAGAAGGCCTCGTGGAACCGCCGGAGAGCCCCGTCCCTTCGGCCGCACAGCTTGCCACGGTTCGAGTCGCTCACGATGAAGTCCTCGTCGAGGAAAACGACCCAGAGGCGCTCGAGCGCGTGCGCCGAGAGCGCGAAGCCCGCGCCCAGGCTCTCACCCTCGAAATGGTTGGCGATCTGCCATTCGCTGAGGTAGCACCACCAGAAAACGTGCTGTTTGTCTGCAAACTGAATCCCGTAACTCAAGACGAAGATCTCGAGTTGATCTTTTCGCGCTTTGGCAAAATTCTAAGCTGCGAAATCATTCGAGACAAGCGCACGGGCGACAGTCTTCAATATGCCTTCATCGAATACTCCTCGCAGAAAGAATGTGAGGCGGCGTACTTGAAGATGGATGGAGTCCTGATTGACGACCACCGTATCCACGTCGACTTCTCACAGAGCGTGTCAAAGATTGCCGACGACTGGCGCGACGTCACCAACAAGAAACGGAGGAGTGCCGGCGGCTTCGGAGGCATCGACAATCTCGAAAAGAAGAAACAGTATCGAGGCGATGCGGGCTTCAACCGTGTTAGCGATTCAGTCGTCAACAACCTTATCATAGATCGTGAGACCACCCCGAGCGAAACCAAACAACCTTCACGGCACGCACAGTCGTCTTCCCGGGGAAACGGGAATAGCAGGGGCAGACCAGAACCCCGGAGGGACGACGGACGGAGGCGAGAGCGCACAGATGTCTATCACGACGACCGTCACAAGCGAGACCGGAGTCGAAGCCCGAGGAGAGAGCGCCGTGATCGCGAAGTAGACGGGCGGTACGAGCCCCGACGGCAGCGCAGCCGAGATCGATACCACGACGATCGCAGCCGACGGGACCGGAGTCGAGATCGAAATCGAACGGAAGATCGTGGAGGCTCAGATCGACGACGACGGGACTGAACATGGATTTCCTATGCTGTGCTTTTCGGATCTGGCGTCAGGGTTTCCTTGTGGATGGGTCTTGGGGAGAAGAATGATTGGGTTGACTGTAGGATAACTTACTCGCCTGTGGAAGAGGACAAATTGGTTCAGAGCAAGATGGTCAGATCTTGACATGTACCGTAGTAGCGATAGCAATGCCATCACAAAACCACCAGTTACACAAACTCCAAGCCTCTCCACCCTCGCGTGTTTCACTTCTTTCAGGCATTCCTGCTCGAGCTAACACTTTAGCGGGAAGCTTAATTATACTACCCTTACTGGGATGTAGCCCTGCTGTAGGTGTACTGGCTCATCATCCACTTCAGCAATCTACACGATCCGCTCATCGCAGTACATCATAGGGGTGGAACGTTACAGCGTCACGTTGCCAGACTTACCGAGATGACAGCAACACTACATCTGTTCATAATTTAGAATCTCCTTGAGTATAACATGCTTCCTGGATAGGCAAAACCCGAACGCAGCGCAACATCCACTTCAATTGCACACCAATACAGGAGTGTAATCGAAGAGCTCAGCGTCCAAGAAAGATTCTTTCTTCATTCTACCTAATTGTACACAAGGAGGCTCTCCGCGACCCAGATATTTCCATCGCATACTCCCTCTCCCCTCAATAAGCTGTCTCCCAAGAACGCCCACGCAATGCAATTCAAATTAAGCTCCCTTTTCGCAGGGCGAACTTTCATTTTTGTGATGACCAAGGAAAATTCAGCGAGGGCGCTGAGTCTCTAACAAATTAACCATAGCATATATCTATCACTGTCTAGTCGCGCACGCTGATGCCGGTTCTGTTGGTGAACATGCGTGTGGCAATGTTCATGGCGAGAAGTTCCTGGAATAGGAGTTTGGCGGCGTAGGGAATCTGGATCTGGCTGATGCGTGTCTTATTATGGCAGGGTCGGCATTCATATTGGCCCTTCTTCAATTGTCTACAAAGGAGTTAGCGTGAGTTAGAGCATAGGAAGATTGAAAGACTTACGCGATAGGACTCATCAAGCCGCAAATGTCGCAGACATGGACCCGATACGCGTCGCTGACCTCGAACAGCCTCTCTTTCAAGAAAGCTGCTGCACCGTGCGCAATCATGCAATCACGTTCCATCTCTCCGAACCGGAGACCACCATCACGCGCCCTACCTTCGACAGGTTGACGAGTGAGAATTTGCAGCGGACCTCGAGCACGTGCGTGAATCTTGTCGTCGACCATATGCCTTAGACGCTGGTAATATGTCGGTCCTAGGAAGACCTGAGCCCGGAGCTTCTTTCCAGAATGACCATTGTACATGATCTCGAAGCCTCGTGATTGATATCCACCCTTGACGAGAAGCTCGGAAACATTGTCGACGGTGACCTCGGTAAATGGCGTTGCATCACCCTCCTTGCCAGTGATCGCACCCACCTTCGAGAGCAGACACTCGACCAAATGGGCAATGGTCATACGAGATGGAATAGCGTGGGGATTGATGATAATATCTGGAGTAAGCCCATCTCTGGTGAAAGGCATATCTTCCTGGCGATATGTGAGTCCGACGGTACCTTTCTGACCGTGACGGGAGGCAAATTTGTCGCCAATCTGCGGAATTTTGGTGGTTCTTGTGCGGACTTTGACAAAGCGTAGACCTTCAGTGTTGGTGGTGAAGAGTACCTGATCGACGATACCGTTCTCCGTACTTCGGAGCGGCGTTGACACATCACGCTTCGTGTGTAGAGAAGTTTTCTGCCCAAGTTCCTTCGCATCTGTTGGAATAGGAGCCGTCTTACCAATGATGATGTCGTCACCGGAAACACGAACACCAGGGGCAACGACGCCATCGTCGTCGAGCTTGTCATATGTTCCGCCCTTCAGTCTGAGTGTGTCGGCGCGAGTCGGCTTCTCAAACTGCTCCAGAACGTTGACACCGATGCGCTTTTCCTGTTCGGTATACGAGCGGTAAAAGAGACTCCTGAACAAACCTCTGTCGATACTGCTTTGATTCATGACGACGGAATCTTCTTGATTGTATCCAGAATAACAAGCAATGGCAACAATGGCGTTTTGTCCAGCGGGCAGTTCACGGAATTTGAGATATTCCATAGACCGAGTGGTCGCTAGAGGCTTCTGAGGATAATAGAGAACGTTCATCATCGTCTCCATGCGGAGCGCATAATTCGTAAGAGCAACGCCCATGGCTTGTTTACCCATAGCTGACTGGTACGTGTTACGGGGAGATTGATTGTGGTCAGGGAACGGAATGATGCTAGCGCAGATACCCAATATCATACTGGGGTGAATCTCGCAATGAGTGTACGCGTGGATTGAGGGATTCGCCTTGGGCTTGACCCGCCTGTGTCGATCCTTTTCGTTAGCCTCGGCTGGTGCATGGCCTAGTTGAATGTCGCGCCACTCTACCAAATCATCGGGTGTCATGACTATCATGGCAGTTTCCTCTTCTTCGGCGTCGAGATATTCCACCACACCATTATGGATTAGACCCCTCCACCCGAACTTTGCATTTGCGGAATCCTCATCGTTCATCCCACCCGTTTCGACATACTTGTCGTTTTCCAGTTTCTGGATGTGGCCCTTATTGAGGACTAGACATCCACGATTAGGTTTTTGATAGTTGGTCTCGACGACGAACAAAGGTCTCATGACTCGGCCTGCGTCGGTGAAGATCTTGAATTCTCGGTCTCGAATGTCTCGGATAAGACTCATTTCGTAAGACAAAGTTCCGTTCCGGCGCAGCTCCTGCACAACACCGACCAGCTGTGATGGTGCCGAGTGTACACCCACCCAAACGCCGTTGACGAAAACCTTGGTAGCGTTTGGATTGACCACCGGGTCGTACTCTTCTAGGAGGTCCATGTTTCGCTGGCTCATGAAGTCCGTGATGGGCGTACTTTCGCTACCGACACTAACGTAACACATCAATGAGAGATTCTTCACCAAGCCACAAGCCTGCCCTTCCGGAGTCTCGGCAGGACACACCAAGCCCCAATGCGTGTTGTGCAGTTGGCGGGGCTTGGCGAGCTTTCCATCACGACCGACCGGGGTGTTGGTTCGACGGAGATGGGAGAGTGTTGATGCGTAGGTGTAACGATTCAACACCTGCGAGACACCGGCTTTGGCCGAAGCAGCTTTCTTCTGATCACCCCAGTTTCCTGTAGCCAGTGAATACTTAAGACCATTCGTGATGACGCTAGCCTTGATCGCCATCTGGACGTTGAAGTCCTGATTGTTCTCCACGCACTTCTGGAGATATTTGTAGACGTCTTTGGTCAACTTAAGGAACAAGATGCGGAACAGGTTCGCAATCAAAGGCCCAGCGAGATCCAGCCTCTTTTTGCCGAAGTGATCACGATCGTCCTCATCTCGCCTTCCTAGAACGCACTGTAGAAGACGATGGATCATGTATCCAAAGAAAAAGGCTTTCCTCGTATCTTGGCCCTCTTTCTGTGATATATGGGGAAGGAACTCTCGCTGCATGATGTCTCTCGCAAACTTGAGACGTCTATCCTTTGTGCCAGTTGTATTTCCTCGCTTTGCGATCCAGTCGAGTGCGTTCTCTCGATCCTGAATCATGGAGCCCTCCTCGATGCTAGGCTTCAATAGCTCGAGCATCTGTGTATCGTTTCTGTCGTAGACAATGTGGTTCAAGATATCCTCGTCAGACACAATACCGAGAGCACGGAAAACAATGGCCATCGGAACATCCGCTTTGATATATGGAAGCAGGGCGTATGCATAGGGGCCAGGCTGCCGCTTCAAAATGAGCGAGTTATCTGCCCATTTGATGTTGAATGAGGAGATGAGGCGGGTTCCCTTTTCAACAGCGCTTCGGATCTCGGCCGTCCACGGGACCGGTCCCTGTTTCTTTCGAAACACCTGGACGATGTTCGCGGCGCTGCGCTCCTGCGCAATGAGGACCTTCTCGCTGCCGTTGATGACGAAGTATCCGCCCTGATCGTAGGGACACTCATTAAGACCGAACAGCGCCTCATCGGTCTGGCTGCGCAGGTGGCACAGTTCGGACCTGAGCATGACGGGCAACTTTCCGATGAACACCTTTGGCGACTCTTGCCCTGGTGGCAACGCCATTTCCGGATCTTCGCGATCCCATTTGATCTGCGTCGTTCCAATGGTGTTGGTGTTTTCCGCCTCATCGTCGCCCTCGGCAACCACAGGCGCCTCCCTGGCCACCATAACACGGTTCTCGATATCTGCCATCATCGCGCCTGAGTATGTGAGGTTGCGCAGCCGCGCCTCATGGGGGAACAGCTGCTGTGTAGTGCCATCGCCTTCGGTGTGCGTCGGGCGCGCCAGATAAACGCGGCCAAAGGTGATCTCGAATCGCCGCTTGATGACGGGATAATCTTCGTCCTCGGTGCTAGCGGGGGTGTTCTGCTCGAGGATAACATGGCCGTTCTCGCGCACGATGTCTTGGATTGAATTCCGCGTGAACTCATCGTAGGAATCTAGCTGTTGCGACACGAGGCCCTTTGTGTCAAAGAACGATGTGATGACGATCCAGCAGTCCTCCGCGGTGATCATGTCCTCGTCGTCTTCATAGAGGTCGTCCTCCTCCATATCGTACTCATAATCTACTTCAGCCATGATCGCAGTATCGCTCGACGGGGGAGCAGGTAGGACGAGGTGGAGGTGGGCGGGGAGGTGAGGTGACAGGATGGAGGCCTGCTGGTAGTTTCCTGTCGCGACTTCAAAGAAGGCGGCGCGGCTAAACTCCGGGTGCTAATTCGGGACTAGCGCTTCCCATGCTGAACTCGGCCATCACTTTTTCCACCTCTACCTTCACCAGCACTTGTCACCAAGCATTACTAACCTCTTTCTCGTAAGCAACCATGCGCAGTCCAGGTGTGCAATGAGCATTTGAATGAAGATGAATTCTATTTATCAGGTCTGGTTCAGTGGGCGTGAGAGGAACTAAGAATCTGTACTGTGAACCTGAGAGATTCAGATGGCCCATTTGATTGTCTTGTGAGAGGCATTACCAGTGTAAACAAAAGCGGAAGAGCACACGTAAACAAAGACCTTGGAGTCCCACCACCCCAGTCAACTTACCAGCCCCTCTGTCCATCCCAAATCTAGTCTTAGTTCGATCTTCAAGATCTAGACATCACTGCCCCAGCATTTTACAACAGCCCCATCAGAAAGTCCCATATCCCTACCCCTCAAGTCCCAAGTGCCACGAATAGGAAAAGCTGTGCTCAAATGGCCTCTGTGAAGTAACCTTAATTCAACCCTCGCCACTTATAGTCATGAGGTCGCACACATGCGCTATCATACCTTGTACTATGCTACCCAGGTGCTTAAGCCACCCCACCCGGCACGACCCAATCCACGACCCTTCCAACGCGACCGCGACCGCCCAGAATCTGCAGCCTCGATGCGGACGAAATTACGAGGACTCAGCATTGAACGTCTAGCCTTGAACATAGAGCACTAAAACGAGGGTACACAAGGGTATCGAACCCAGAATCCAGTCCGCAAGCCGACGACAAACGAGGGACCCTAGATCTGCCATCAGGGAGGTCGAACGAACGGATGAACATCCACGAACGAAGGGAAGGACAAGTGTCTACGAATCAACCCAACACCAAGCCAGCGAACGGACGGACAAACGAGCGAGTAGAAGACCGAACGTCAACAAACGAATACAGCGCAATCAATTGAACGACACACCCACTCAACCCAACCTCAACATCAGCACAGCGGTTCCTCACCCTGCTATCTCATATCCACCTTCCAATCCACAATCCTCACATAAATCAAATCTGTCCAGAATGCCATATCCATACCCAACCACCAACCCCTTCCCACCCAGACCCAACAACCACAACCCGAAGAACACCACCACCGCCACCACGCCGACATCAAAACCGCAATCTGCAAAGCCATCCTCCTGTCTCCACGCCGGGATAAAAGCAGCCAAGAGAGGACTGACAAGATTCAATGCGAAGATGGATAGGTGGCTGAGGGTGTGAATGAGAAGCGATGGCCATCCATATATAAAAGAGAGAAACATGGGGGGGGGATGGGGAGAAAAGGGTGAGTGGAAGGGAGAAAGGATGGCAATGACAATAGGATGATGAAAGTCGGCGTGCCATGTGAAAGCTACCGATAGCAGCAACTGTCACGAAGAAGTAAAAAAAGAGACTGACCCCTATCGACGCTTTGTGGGTTCGTATTCATCAAATGGAAGTAGTTAGGGTGAGGGAAACAAAAGGAGTCTGGGTATATAGGATAAATAAGTCGACACTCTAAGAGTTGCATAGTCGAATGTATGAAGACGTAAATGAAAACGGCCCAGGTCTTGGTATCACCCCTATCTATACGTACGTACTTCTCAAACTCCAAAAGAACTCCACCCACCAATTTACATTATCCACTTCCAACACACCCTTTTCTTCCGAAGATCCTTTAGAGCCGCCTTCTCCTTGCGGAACACCTTTCGCCTTCACTTTTCTAAACGACCCTCCCCCGACTCACCGTCCTCTCCATCCTAATCAGCCCATCCTCTTCCTCAGCCTCATCCACGCCCTCACCAGGCAACAACACCGCCTTGTCAATCGCCACCGGCAGTCCCCTATGTCTGCCCCTTATCATGACCGCACACAGTATCAGCTTACTCAACGTATGCAATGCACCCGAAAAACTATATGCTTGGTCCGGCAACCCCACGCTAATCCCCACACACCCATACGCACTCACCGTCTCGAAAATAACATTAAACACGCTAAACACGGTGGGGTTATTCGTGTAATTGGACCCCTCGATGATCATGATGAAGAAGACCGGCAGGACGATCCACCACATATCGTACGCGAGCTGAGCGCGCAGCTGCTGGCGAACAAAGTATGACTTTGTCTGCTCCGAGGGCCGGTTCGTCATCGTGCGGCGAAGTTTCCCGAAGAAATTAGTCCCAGATTGGGTTCGCGCTGCATACCCCGGGTCGTCGGCGTAGATGCCCAGACTGCGTTCTTCGTACACGTTGGAGTTGCGCATTGTGATGACTACCGGGTACACGCTTATGTACATCATGATGACGTACAGGACTTGTAGACTAATGCGAACGCTGGGGATGGGCACCACATAGAAACCGCCGCTGCGAACAGCAAAAGCTTGGAAGAGCCCGTCGAGGACTTCGATGCCTGCGGGAAGGGAAGTGATGGCTGTATTTCCGAGGTTGAGGATTTCAAAGGCTGCCCAGTCGATGCCGTTGAGGCAGACGACAGAAAAGAGGAGCCACCACGTGTGCCGGGATGGAAACATGTTGGTATAGCAACGCCTTGGATGGTCCAGCAAGAAATGCAGTGTTTTGCGTGAGTCTTCCCATCGTTCGTTCTCAGGATGCATTTTGAGTAGTGTCCAAACAATCAGGCGGAGGAATATTGGATAACAGGTGTTTCCGGCGACAATGAGAAGACTCATGGTAAGAAGCATATATATCGATGTCTGGAATGCAACCATGTTCGCGTCGAGCAACGACATGCCCGAATTGTTGAAGGCAGATATGGCGTTGAAACTTCCTACCCACCAGGGATTTAGGCCATTCTCCCTGGCGGCTGAGGCCCTGTTATTCGCGACATAGGCTCCGATCCCAAGAGCCCCGAGTAATTGAAACAAGATAGAGTAGGCTGGAACAAGCCAGGCCAGAAGTTGAATAGCCTTGTACTCATATCCTCCGAGGGCTACCCGCTCCTCCTCGGTCAGGTGGTGGAATTGCGAATTACGAGATACAAAACCGTGTGAGGTGAAGGGAAGGCGATTCGTTGCCGGCTCAAACACAGTCTCGGGCGCCTCCGAGGCACCAGTTGACATGTTGGTGGGTCTTCGTTTGATGCTAGCATTCGATTGGGCCCCTACACCCTGCATCGACAGAAAACGATGATGGCTGTGCTTTGTTTCTTTCGAAGAGCCCGGCTCAACGTGATAGTAGGTGTCTGGCCTGAACGTGATGTGTGCTGGTGGACCATTCTGTGAACTTGAACCTGGATTGACTTGAATCACATGACCGGTCTCGCTGCGATATGTTATAGAATTGGATGGGTTCGGAGGCGAAGGGCTCAGGGATAAAGTGTTAGTTGTGCCAGGGCTCTGGTCTGGCTTTGAAGCTGGTTCTGTCGGGGCGACTGGGTCATTTGCGTCTTCTACATCGACCCTGGTGGAGACTCCACTGGCGTCCCCATAGTCATCCTTTTGTCTTTTTTCGGAAGAGCTGGAATATGCAACTATGTCGTCGTGCACTGTTTCGGTCGAAGTTGAAGTTCTACCAACGGGTTCCTCGGTGTTCTGACCCTGTTCCGCAGGTAAGGCGCGGACATCAGCTCTTGAGAGGCTCCTCGACATGCGTCGCGCAATCGAGAAAGAGCGTCTGCGACCGGATCTCGAGTGCTCGGCTCTGCGGCGGCGAATATCCGCAATATGGTCGAACCTTTTTTCAAACGCCCTCTTCCGGACATGGACTACGAAGCCGGAGACGAAGATGGCGGAGCCGATGATGATCAGAACGAACAGCATGGACTGCTGGAAGGTGTTCAAGGTGGACAGATTGACCGTGTTCAGACCTGCCAGGGTCATGGCACTAACGGTAAGAAAGAGGGAGTCGGTGTAGGTCACGCTCCTCGGTGGTGTCGAGGCGCCCCAGAAAATAGCACTCGCAATAAGGCTAGTAGCCAGGAAATAGACGTAGTGCAGAGTGATGAAATTCAGAGATGGAGAATGTCGACGAGCAATGCGGGAGACTCTACGCAGAGGGCCGGCGGGCACTCCGGCGAGGAGCGCCATTGGCGAGGGAGAACGATGGCAGTGGGGGGGGCGTGGAATGTTCACGGGGAGATGGTGGG
Organism: Melanomma pulvis-pyrius CBS 109.77; assembly: GCA_010093585.1. Taxonomy (NCBI): domain Eukaryota; kingdom Fungi; phylum Ascomycota; class Dothideomycetes; order Pleosporales; family Melanommataceae; genus Melanomma; species Melanomma pulvis-pyrius. Next base: position 108,848 of record MU001773.1, on the reverse strand, counting down.
ATTGCACTCAGCGTGGGGCGCACTGTGGTGCGGCACGTCTACAAGGTAGGGGCGATGCATGATGGTGCTGTTGCGTGTTCATTCCGGTGAGGCTCTGCACACGACGTTGGCGATGTGGAGGAGCCGCTTGGGGGGAGGATGGATGGTGGACGTCGTCGATGATGTCGATGATGTCGGTGAAAGAAAATCACGCGGCGTGACGACCTTCCGAAGTCGAGAGCGGCCGAATGTGGAAGGTGGCGAACTGGCCAAATCAGAGCGCCTTCTCGAACTGTGGCTGCGCTGCGCCACATGTGGCGGTGCAGCCCCTTTCTGGACAAGGCGGACGGTGCTGCCCTGACGTAGGGGCTAAGCGCGCGACAACAGGATGTCGCAGAAGACTCCAGCACTGGGCAGCAGCTTGGCCGGCCGTCGTCACTGGGACACGGGGGAAATAGAAAAGGCCTGCACCGCGGCCTCGAAATAGACGCCCCCTCTCTGCACTCGCTCCACCTCCCAACCCGCCGTCTACACCTCGTCCTTCACCCCTCCTTACCGTTTCACCCCTCACCTCCGCCCATATCGCACGCCCATATCGCACGCCCATACCACACGTCCACATCGTACGCCTGCACCGACGTGCCCCTCCTTCTCCCACCTAGCCACCATGACGAGCCATGGCGACCCCCGCCTTCTCTACTCCATCGGCGGCATCAAGGCCTTCCACATCCAGCAGGGCGAGGAGACGTCGCTCACGCCCTCGGGCCCACAGACACTGTCGCTGTTGATGGTGCCGACGAACTCGCCCTTCGCCGACCTCAGCAACACACGCGGCCAGAACGAGGCGCCCGAAGAGGATTTCTACCTCCACCTCAACCTGCCGCCCGAGCTCGACCTCCCGCTCCCCGCGACCACGCAGATCTACCACCAGCCGCCGCACAGCTACCTGATCCCGCGATGGGACATGGGCCCCGACAGCGGCGCCTTCACACGCATCGAGTTTCCGCCGCTTGGCAAGGGGCTCAACACGGTTACACAAGAGGACATCGACACCTTCGAGACGATTCTCGCACAATGCACAGCCTTTCTCGAGCGCGCGCAGGCGCCGCAGTCCACCAAGGGCGCCGCTAAGCCGTACAACCCGCAAGACTATGCTCCAGGCCAGGGTTATGTCAACTCTGGTCAGCACGGCGAGATTGTGCTTGTCGACGAGGACAACGGCAGCGTGGTGGGCGAGCTGGCACAGGGCGCTAACATCGTCGAGGATCCGTCGTTGAAACCGGGGTCTAAGAGTAAGTCGGCTCCAGAACGTACAAGGCCTCGCTCTCATACTAACACAGGTCAAGATCCCGTCGAGATCACCGTCTCCGCCGACGGCAAGCGTATCGACGTCAAGCCCATGTCTGAAGACTACCTGCGCCTGGCTCGCCACCCGGCCTACAAGGACTCCAACCTAGTTCAGAACTCGGCGGCAGCCTCGAGACTCATCGTCACCGCATCCACCTACATCAGCAACGCCTTGGTTTCTGGCGCTGAGGGCTTCATGAACAAGACGAAGCCAGTCGAGAAACCCATGGTTTTCCAGCCGACAACGCATGAACGAGTTCGCAAAATCAACACTCTTACAACAACCGTTGCAGGCTTGTCGGCAAAAACTGTCGGCCAAGTGTCGCAGTATGCTCAGAACATTGGTGCCGGAATGGCAGGCAGGAAGGCGAAGCATTCCAAGAACATGAATCCAGACGGCACACCGAACACGGACTACAAGCCGGGGTTGCTGAACAAGTCCATGATCGCCTTCTCCACTGTTGCAGACGGCATTGCACACTCGGGTAAGACCCTTCTGACCCATGGCGGCGCAGCGGTAAGCGCAACGGTTGGTCACAGATACGGCGCTGAGGCTGGAAGCATCGCTACCGATCTCGCTGGCGGCGTCAAGAATGTGGGTCTCGTCTATATCGACGTAGCAGGTGTGTCTAGGCGAGCTGTCATCAAATCAGTAGCAAAGGGTATGGTTGTTGGCAAAGTGAAGAACAAGAATGGAATGGAGCAGACCGTGCTGGTAGGGGGTGGAGATGGGGGGATCATCCAGCCCAACGACCTAAAAGGGTACGGCGAAAAGAACAGCTCTCTCCCTCCAGGGCAGGCGCCCGGGCCTGCTGGACAGGTCAGTTTCGGCAATGCCGGGCCTCCAAGTTACACCGGCGGTGTGGGTGAGAGCATACAGGGACAGCCAGCATATGGCTCGTATGGCTACCCGCCTGATGTGAAGCGGTGAGATCAGTGTCAAGAGCTGCTCGCGAGACTTGATGATTAACGAAAGATGGGGCAATCGGATCGCGATAGGATCGGCATGTGAATGATTAGGATGCTAAGGCGTTTGGATTGGGCGATTGTTTGTAGACAGGGTCACACCTGGTCTGTCTGTCCTATTCACCATTTCCTTTTTTGGCCCTGAGTGCCTTTGATCAATACACCCATTGTTTTTGGCGAGTATGCGACCTTCCCTTTCAGTCAACTCTGTGGCTCGTGTTGTTAGGCCTTCCCGGCTCTCGACTTCCACTTTGTCTCAGCAGTGCGTTCTTCTCAACCACCCAATCAATCATTCTCAACCACTCGCAATCAATACAGCTTCTGCCAACCCCCATAATGCCTCGTCTCTTCCACCTCACACTGGCGTATATGCGCACTGCGTACATGTCCCTCAACCTACACACTGGCCTCCCACGTCTCACCGCTTTGGAGGAGACACTCCGATCCTGGCCCAACCAGAGCGCGTTGCATAAACATAGAATCCAGCCCCAGGGTACGTGAGAAGGTGTATACCGTTCAAGGACAACATACTGATTCAGCGGGTATAGTTGCCAAGAACCCAAAGGGCTCGATGGCGAAGCCCAAGGTCGTGGAGAATGATATGGGGTTCTCGGCGCATCAGCGGGTCAATAGTTTTTCGTAGGAAAGAGCTTCATGTGTTCGGGGGGTAGGTGGAGGTCTGGGATGGAGTTGTAGTGTTGGATGAGAGACGGCGTAGGATTGTATGGCTTTCCCTTCTGCACCACCACTCTCCGGCACCTGGCTGACCAGGGCCTTGGGCTTGTACAGGTGAAGCAATACCAATACACGATACCTTGAGCCAATGCTATCCCAACATGCAGACCGTTTATGATCGGCTACATATACATATACGCGTCGATCGACGCTCGACGCTCGTCGCGTTCAATCCCTTTCGCCACCACGCATGCACGCACGCACTCATGCACGCCATAAGCCCATCCACGCATCAACAGTGCACACCGGAATATAAAACCCCCAACCATCGTATCCCACGCGAGGTCAGAGCGCACACATATCCCGAGCATTCACCCCGATTTAGCCGCAAAGCCCCCATCCAACCCACGATTCTCCCGCCCGGAGAATAAATCCCACACAGCATCCAAAGCACAGTCCTCTCCTTAATTCCCACGCCCGTGGCTCGTATGTATGTAGGTACGTACGTCCGTACCACGCTGCAGGTGAACGGTGCACCCGCCCCGCCCCGACCAGCCCCAACCCAACCCAACCCAACACCGAGGGGAAACACTCCGATCGGTGAGGTCGGGGGCCCCAAGTCCAGCTCACGCACGCTCGGGTTTAAAATCTCACTCCCGCTCAGTGCCAGGACGGCATGCGGAGTCGGGCGTGCGTACAACAGCGCTCGTCTCCAGCGCCTAGGGACGCCCGCTGCGTACTGTATGAAGAGCGGATTGACCTGCCAAGTGCGGAGGGGGTGGGGACGCTGGGGGCTGAGGGGGCGCAATTCGGTTCCGCTGCCTCGGGGGTTTCTTATTCGTACTACATGCATAATACTTACCATTGACATTTTGTCGACGGTCGACGTGCGAGAGGCGTGGATTGTTCTTGGGCGGGGTTGCGGTGCATTGATTGGGCAGGTGCACGTGTTCTGCGTTTGCGGTGGGTGGTGAATAGATGTATCGATCGCGTGTCGTGTCGTGTCGTCTCGTCTCGTGGCGAGAGGGAGTGCACATGGCCGGGCCAGATGATTCAGAGACGAGGAGACGAAGAGCATATACAGTTCCACTGAGCCTACGTTCCCCCGCGTACCTAAACTCTTGACGTAAAGCGTCCAAAAGCTATAATAGCATGCATGCATGCACTTTGCCCGATGTTTGCGCTCCTCATTTTTCGAAAGCACCCACCTCTCATATTGTCCGAATTCACATTCTTCCCGATTCCCAAGACACATCGAGCGGGCATGTTTTTCCTCGAAGCCTGCGCGCTGCTGCTCGTCACGGGTTTGAAGCTCACGGCGCTGGGATTGGCCGTACAGTGGATGAGGCGATATTGAACGCCCGCCACACCTGACTGGCCCCCCCCACCTTTACCACCCACCACCCCCGGGACCAAATCCAACTCAAAGCAGCGCCTAGATTCTGACCGCAAACCCCGTCGCTGCATCGTATTGTCCCACCACGACTAAGCAAACAAGCCAGCAGAGAGAATAGGCGGAAGCCGGGAATAAACCGCGCGAAGGAAGGGCTGATGTGATAGCCCCGCTCTAAGACACCATCGCCATCCATCGTGAAGGCCTCGGAACAAGCGACAACGGAGTAAAAGAAGAAAACGAGAAAAAGAAAAAAGAAAAAAAAAGTGAAAAGGGGGGTGTCAGACGACCAGAATTCGAATTTCCTCATCATCGACAAACCGAAACCCGTTCGACGATTTCCACACACTCTCGCCACGACCCCGCTCGCACAATGACGACCCCCCCACCCTTCACCCACATCCCCATCCTCCCCCTCTCGCAGGCCCTGTCCCCCGCCACCAAGCCCGCCTTCCTAGCCGCCCTGCGCTCCGCCCTCCTCAACGTCGGCTTTCTCTACCTGTCCGAGACCGGGATCCCAGATGCATTGATTCGAGATGTCATCGATGAGTGCAGGGGCTTCTTCGAGCTGGGGGACGAGGAGAAGGAGAGGATTGAGATGAAAAATGAGAAGAGCTTTTTGGGGTGGAGCAGGGTGAGTGTGTGGTGTATTTCCTTGTTTGATCTTTGGTTTTGACTTTGATTTTATGTTTTTTTTTTGGTGAGGCGCGAGGGGAAAGTGATCAAGTTAAGTTTCCCCTGCTACCAGTCTAGAGCAGGTTAGTAGTCACAGGGCACGGTAAAAAACTCAGCAAGACGGTGGATGAGGATATTAAATGTTTGGGATATTTAAGATCTACTGGTATCAACATGTTATGACAAGCTACAAGGTATAGTAAGAAAAGGACTGGGGTATGCGATGCAAGACGAGATAGTGTACAGGATATTAATGCCAGGAAGGAAAGGAAAAGAGTGAAGAGAAAACAGGAAACGCATGAACCCATAAAACCGTATACGTCCAAAATGCCAATCACCCAACCACCCAACAAGCAAACAAACGCCCCGGGTATATCCAGACCAGACCGTGTAGACAAACATAGCTCATCAGTCGGGACTCGCGTACTCTCTCCTTTGCCATTACACCTTCTCTTGTACTATTCAACTTTTGGTTTTTTTTTCTTCTTGATTTTTCAGTTTTGGGGCGAGGAAGTGAAACGCTGACGATGACTTCAAAAGCTCGACAACGAAACCACAGCCTTCAATCCGGATCATCGTGAGCAACTCGACTTGTCCACACCACACCCAATTCCAGGTCCTGAGGCACCCTTGTACCACAACCTGCTTGCGCCCAACCAGTGGCCGTCCCAAACACATCTCCCCTCTTTCCGGCCGGTATACGAAGACTACATGCGCCGCATGTCACACATCTCCACGCTCTTTACGTCGCTAATCGCAGAAGCGATTGGCCTGCCTCCTGATGCCTTCAAGAACTTCTTTGATGAAGACCAGCAGCACAAGCTCAAGATCGTCAAGTATCCCGAGGTTGACATCCCCGACCTGCCAGCTGGCGCCAGCGAGATTGATAGGAAGAAGTGGGAGATCAAGAGACAAGGCGTTGGTCCACATAAAGATAGTATGCTGACCTCCTATCTCCTGCAAGCAAGCGATCAGCCGGGACTGCAGGCTCAGAACGCTCGAGGAGAATGGGTTGACTGTGTACCGATTTCTAATACTCTAGTCGTTGCGATAGGCCAAGGCATGGAAGCCCTGACTGATGGCGTCTGTGCGTCGACCACGCACCGTGTGCTTAGCCCAAGAAAGGGTGAAGGCGCGAGGTACTCGGTTCCGTTCTTCCAGGGAGTGAGCTACGACGCGAAATTCGAGGCTATGGATGTGCCAGAAGAAGTGCTGAAGCTACGGGACGAAGCTCGAAAGGGCCGGCGGGATGATGTCGAATTCACCTTCGTCAAAGGCCGGTGGGGTCACCTCGGTGAGGCGACGCTCATGAACCGAGTGAAGAGCCATCCGGATGTTGGCCAACGTTGGGTTAAGCCTCCTGCATCCCTAAGCTCCAGCATCTCCAACTAACGTTCTTCAGTACCCCGAGCTGCTTGCAAAGATACGCGCGCAGCAAGCTGCAACGACCAATGCATCATAACATCTTAGCAAGAGCCGTTGCTACCAGAGGGCATCTCGCCGTTTTTTTTAGACGGTCTTGTTTTCTGTATCATCTTGTAGATTTGCGACAAATGGCGCAGTGTTGTGCATTCTAAAATGTGCGCTGGTATAAACCTAGCTAGAAATAGGGCGAATGTCAATTCTAGCTTTGGTGATGCCTATTGGTCTCCAGCATCGCATATTGCTACTAGTCTCTCAGCAGCGATAGCCAGATGTCTAATAGATTTGAAATGCAGTTCGAAGCTTTGGTGTCAATTTCCACTTTTACTAGCGTTGGTTGGCCTCGTCGGCGTAATCGTAAGGGTGAATATATCCGACTGACAGATTCCCTCGAGCCGAGTGACCTATAGGAAAAAGATCCCAGGCCATCATGTGCTTGAGGAACAATAGTTGGAGAGTCCATGGTTATAGTGTGCAATAACGGGACGCGTATGGCTTCATCTTGTTTTTGGAAGAGTCGGAATCGTGATCGGATACGGGTAAGCTCGGGCTAGGTTCGCTTCTGGACGACTGGGGATCCCGGCCATTCTGATCCCAAAACAGCGGAAGTGTCGAACCGCAAACCTTATTGGATAATCTTGGCATACCTTTGCGACTAGAAGCCCAAGCTTCCATGTCTTGCTCTCGAACCTTAGATGGCAAGTAAGCCAGGGCATACTTGTTCTGTGGCCGCTTGTGACCGGACATTTTTTGCGGATCCTTTGGGCGGTTACAATTATGCGCGCATACGTAGGCTTCCGCTTTGTGTTTCGTTTCGGCATTTGCCGCATAGTCCAAGGATCAGTGGCTTATTGTAGCGGAACCGGCCAAGCCAGCTGATTTATTGGTCATGGCAGCGGATGCGGAAGGAAAATCGATTCGGACCGAAGAAGGGATAAGCAATTGATTTGAGATGTGCCCAATGGATCGATCGACGCTCCATGCTGCCGATACGGATGTTTGGCGAATGAAATTCGAGGAAGGCTTGGTCTGATAAGTTCGGAGCAAGGCGCCGCAGTGACGCTCAAAGCCGCGTTCGAAAAGTTTCCGTGGGCACGAATCTTTCTCAGCCCACAAACTCAATCAGCGATGTTGAGTTCAAGACTGAAGCATCGTGTCTATTGTCTCAATAGTACGAAGATGTTTGTCTTGCTTCCGTCCACTATCGGAGCGCACGGCGCTCAACCATATGGTCCCAAGGCGAGCAAGACCGGACTCTGGAGAGTCAGTGCTCGACCTTCATGTTGGGGGGCATGTGGTACATCATATGTCCCTGTTCGTTCATCATCTGAGGCGGGGCCGGTGCCATCATTTGCATGTCGCCCGGATGGCTTGCTTGCGGTACATAGCCTTGGTGGCCCGTGTTGGGATACGACGAGTATGGAGGAGGTGCCTGTTGCTGCTGTTGCTGATGCATGTGTGGGTGTGAAGAATGTCCAGGCGGTGGTTGTGCGTTCATTGGCAGGCTCATGTGTCGCTGGTACTCTGAGGGATGAGGAGAGGGGTTAGAAGTCGGGGTGCCATAGCCGGTCATCTGCATGGGCTGCGAAGTAACAAGCTGGGCATTTTCGAGGGGATAGGACATAGCTCGGGAGTTGCTGTCCATGCCGTAGGGGCTGGGATATGACATGCCTGTAGAGTCAACAGCGTGGAGTGAAGAGTCTTGCGGAAGCGACACCGAGTGATGCTGCTGTTGTTGGTGAGGATGCGGATGGGGACTCCAGCGCACGGCGTCCTGAGGACCACCTGAGACGTCGCCCAGGGTCGGGGGCGTCTCAATGTGCGGTGAAGACACTGGGTACGTATGCTGCGGTGGCCAATGTGCAGGCTGGGAAACAGGAGTCGCCATTTCAGGAACCGAGTGCACGCTTCTGGCGGTGCCCGTTGAGGATCGTCGGGGCTGGCTGAGCATTTGGACGCGATCGCTGGGGGAAGGCGCGCCTCCGGTCGCGGAAATGAGTCCGCTGCCATCAGCACCGGCCATCACATTTCCTGCGCAAAACAAAATTATCAGCACTGTCTCATATCGGGTGACGGAGGTCGGAGCGCATGTCAGAGAAGCTGCAGCTCGCCAAAAGCGGACGCGAGAGAAGAATGGTCGGAAAATTAGCAGGATTGGGTCTTGTGATTGTGACGGGCGTCATAATCACAGTCGGGCACAAAAAGAAAGCACTGGGGATGCTAAGACGGGCACAGTCCGGAGACAGGAAAGAACAAAGAAAGGAACCCACTATAGCTGAGAATAGGAACATTCGAACGCTGCTTTTGATGGAAACGAACATCATCAGACATACCTCCACTTTGGTCCGGGACACCCAGCGCGGCCACTGCGTGGGATAGACGGGTTCGAAGGACTGCGTTCTCTTGCTCCAGCTCCTCGTTTCTCCGCATGAGCTCGATCAGCTTGGTGGACGAGTTGGTGTCTCGCTGGGCGGTCAGGTCCCGGATCTGGCGCTCGAGATTCTCGATGTGGTCCTTGGTCCTCTGGCGGATGGCCCGCTGGGCCTCGCGGTCGTTTGCTCGCTTGCGTTCCAGCTGGGCGGCGGTGAGGGTGGTGACGCTGCGGGTGCCGGCCCGCGAGGGGCGTCGTTTGGCTCCGGGAGTCTGCTGTCTCTTGGACTCTGAGCCCGAGGAGTGGTCCTCGTAGGGAGGGGTCTTCTTGAGGCTCGCCATGGGGGAGGGGGAGTAGCTGGCGGTACTGATGGGGTCGCAGCTCCGGTACGCAATGGGGTCTCGGTATTGCAGAACTGAAGTCATGGAGAGAGGTGGCGGGGCGGCGGTGAAGAGAAAAGGTATTGTCCCAGGTGCTATGTCAGCCGCGGCACAAAAAGCAAGGCGGACCAAGCTTCCAATACAGCCCGAGCGGAGGAGGACAGAGTTCCCTGGGCGTGTGGGACGGAGGATTGACGAGGTTTAATGTAAATACCGGCGAGGGCGTGGGCAGAGGGAGCACGGACGGCGGTGGGGTCACGGGCCTGGGACGGTGCAGTGCAAGCAGAGGAGAGAAATTACCACGGCTCCGACATGAGCGGCAGGATTGGGGATGGTAAGGGAGATTCTGGCAACGAGCTGGGCACCGCGGGCCCGGCAGGGACGAGGCTATAACCCATCGACCCACGGTCAGGAAAGGATAGCGGCGCTCGCATCCACACACCCCGGGCGGGCCAGGGCCTGCGCTTCGACAAGTCGACGCTTCGACCGTGGGCCACGGCGTCGACCCTGGCCGGCACTGGACCGCAGACTAGTGCTGCGAGTTGATCCCAAGATGGCGGTAAGCACACGTGCGGCTGTCTGCGGGGAAATGGTTTCACAATCAAACCGGAGGCGAGAGCCACGAGGCTTGGGGGACGAGCGAGGTGAGGGAGCCGTTGATGGACGGGCGCAGGATTGCAGGGCGCCGACTGTGCACCCTCACCCTCGCAAGTGTCGGCGGCGAGCACCGTTTTGGTGCCACCTGAGGGCGCAGACAGGGGCGTGGGCGTGGGCGGCCTCGAACGCGCGCTGGCACAGTAGTTGGTGAGGACTGGCCAGCTGCCTCGACTCCATACGGCACCGCGAGCAGTAGCACACCGGACGACGAGCGCGCTCGGGCTACTTCCCCTTTGGGCCGGGGGGGCTCTGGAGAAAAAGAGGCCAGAGGGGCCAGAGAGGCCAGAGAGGCCAGACTCCCCGGCCAATGGACGCGGGAGAGGGCCGACCACGGAGGCGTTCGATCCCAGGCGTGCCCACATGGCAAAGAGAGGAGGATCAGAGGCCGTCTGGCGACGCCTGCGACGCTTATCACGCCGCCATTTCGCTTGCCCTGCGCTCCGAGAGCGCGTCGCGCAGCCATCGCGCGCCTCTGGCCTTGGCCGCGCCCCCGGTGTTGAGGACGAGAGCCCGAGGCGACGTCGGGAGTGGCAGCGGTGGAGCGCGGCCATGGGCTTGTGGCGCGCCAGAGCTGCCAGTGACGAGCCCGTCCAGGCTCCGAGAAACGAGCAGAGCACAGCGACTTGTGGCCGCTGGTGGCGATGCAGCGCCCAGGGTCGCCCGCACGTGGGCGACCGGGGCGGTGGGCAACTGGGAGCTCAACCGCTGTTTGTTGCGCCGCCGGCTATACAGTGTCGGACTGCCGCCGCCCTGCTGCCAGCGCCGTCTCGTCCCCAGCAGCTGCACTCCAGCGGCGCTCCAGCGGCGCTCCAGCACCTCCACCACGCTCAGCACGCTCAACACGCTGCCGATCACTTGTTTCGCTGAAACAGGCTCGCCCAGCGCCTCCCACACCGCTTGGCCTCATCTCTCCTCGAGCCTCATGGCCGAGCTGCCCGTCTGCCGCATGGCGAGATGCCGGTTATGCCATCTCCTGGCCTCTCCTGGCCGGGTCGATGCGGGAGACCGTGCTGCCGAGCCTCTCCTTCACGAGTCGAGCCCTCCCGTCGCCGTCGAGTCTCGAGGCCGACAGGACGCTTTTGCAGACGCATCGCTGGCCCACCACCGGCGCCAGCCATAGAGTTCAGCACCTCAGACACATCGCAGCCCGCCGTGGCCGCACGTCCAATGGCGAGTTTCGAGATTGTGCCCATTCCGCCGCACTTGCAGTATCCTGCTCGGCGCCCTGCAGCCAACCTGCAGCGCAGAGGCACGACGGCCAGTGTGACCTCTCCTCTTCGCAGCAACCTCCGTTGCTGGGCCAATGATGCTTCGATGCACAGACAGGCTCCCTCTCTGCGAGCACCCAGCGCAAAACGAGTTCCCAAACCGACACAACGAGATTAATGCTGAAGACTTGTTGCAGTTGGGCTTCGCACGTCAGCGCCCCACCAAGGCCCGTGATGTGCTCGGTCCGCCGTATTGTTGCATGGATGTCGCCGAGATTGGGAGCATCGCGCTCGCATCCTGGCATTGCAACTGGAATTGCAATGTGTCTGGAAATGAGCGTCCACGTCCTCGTCCTCGTCGTCGCGCGTCACCAACCTCGTAACGTCTCCATGCTCGTCCTCGCCACAAACGCCCCTCGAGTGACGAGCTTGGAGAGCTTCCCCAAATGAAATCAAATGCCCGCCGCCCCAGGCTGCATGGCGCGGCAACTAGACATGATTCGGTGCAGCCAGCTTGCAGCATGAATGATGGGCCTCTGTCAATATATTGAGCCTCCTTTCCCCAATCGCAATCTCAACTCCATCGCAGCCCATATTCCGGTCCTATAGACACCCGACATTCACCGCTCCTTGATGCGCCCCACGTTAGCAGGGGCGATCATGCAGCCACAAAGGCACGAAGCCTAGCGGCGCCCGCTACAGCTGGGAAACCTTGGGAAGGGGTATATTTTTGGTCCCCATCAAACCAGGGTCCTCGCTTGCTCCAACTATCTGCAGCCACCTTGGAGCCAGTTGCGAGATATTCCTAATTCGCCGACCTTTTCTAGCGGGCTGGATACCGTCGCCTCTCGTATTCCTGATGAGGAAATGGGCTACTTGTTTGGGCTGGTGACGTCGGATGCGCTAGAGCGACCCCATATCCCGACAGCCGCTGTGAGCGGCATCGAGAAGGCGCATCGTGGTTGGCTGGTGGCATCATGGCCGGCGCAACACCTTCTCCAAGTGTCCCACTTGCCCCCAGAGCTGCCCTTTCTTACAGGTGGTGTCGTTGGCCGAACATCGTGAATTGCAACTTGCAGCCGACGTGAAACAACCAGGCCAGCACCCCCAGCCAAGAGTAGGTTGCCTTGTCTGCCGATCGCCGCAGCAAAAAGTATCCTAATCCTGCCTCAAGACTAAGGTCTCGCCAGGAAAGAAGTCAACCGCGTAATTCCAAGGTTTGTAGCGATTTCTAGCGTCGCCTGGCCCTGGCGGAATCACTTGCAGCAAGTCATCAGTCACCAAGACACACCATGGAAGGTTTGGGGCCTGTCGCCGTTGTCACAGAACTCTCTCTCAAACTGGTGGGTAGACCCATTCTCCGCAATCTGTCTCCACGCTACGCGTTAGAGCCAGGCATCTATCATATTGTTCGCTCCAGGCCCTGTAACTCCCTTAGCTAGGCCATCACGTTATACCTAAAGAAGCGGCGATCCGATACGGACTACTAGGGAAAGTAATGGCATGGCATGGCATGGCGAGGCGAGGCTAGGACCGCAGTACTCTGGCGTACCTACTCCTGTGTATGTAGAGATGCATTGTGACTGCATGCATATCCCTTGATCGACAATTCACATCTGACATCTGATATCTGAATATGCGACCTGGCCGTTTGACGTCCCTACCATGTCGACGCCTCCATTCCGAATCCTCGATCCGATCACATAGACAGAGAGTCATCAACCGACTTCGCCGTCCACCTGGGCACGCTCCCGCCGGCACCCACCTCCGCGCCTACCTCCGCGCTCTCCCAACATGCAGGGAGGCCCACGGTAGAACATTCTAAGCCTATTCCCGAGATCATCCAGCCTCACGCTGCGGTGTAACCGGCTAAGCTTCTTCCAGAAGAAAGCGCTATCGCAACCTCAAGAGCAACCCAACATTAGCTTGAGGTCAAAATTCTGCGGCGATGACTGCCATTTTAACGTTGATATGATAAAGATACCAGGACCTCATGCTCCGAACGCCTCCGACCACCTCACGACTCTCCCATCGGTCAATGCCCGCCGCCCGCGATGGCTATCTACGCATTAGTATTGCGCAATTTGTGGCCGTTCCGTCGGTCGTTCGGTGGGGACTGCGATTGTTATGTACCACCGGCATTGCCGCAGTGGAACCTTCCTCTAGGGAACCTGGAACAAAAAACCTTGGACTGCATGCACGCAACGCAACGCAACGCACGCACGTGCTGCAAACCATTCTGCAAACCATTTCCGAGCTGGCCCCCTCACCAGCGCCTCAGACCCAAACTTTGAATTTTTACCCTTTTTTTTCTTCTTCTTTCTTCTCAAACGCCCTACAGTGACTTGCTTTACATAATTGGGCTGCACACGTCTACCTACATGCAGTCGGTCGTCGCCAGCGCCTCGGGCCAAACCCCTGCATTTGGTCTTCAAACTCTGCAACGCATTTGTAAACGCAAACCACACCGCTCACGTTATTGAATTCTGCCTCGAGCGCGGTGCAGTGCGTATGTGCCATCGATCCATCGGCCCATCCCTCCCACCACATAGCCCCACCACATCCAGCGTAGCGGCCCATGAATCCACACACAGCTCGCACTCGCACCTCAGCTTCGTTTCTGCTTCACTTTTGCACGCACCAAACCACACCACACCACACCACAACCACGGGGAAGGTCTCAATCCATCCGCACCATCCGACCGACAATCTGCCCTCCCGTCCGCACCCGTCCGCCGTCGGCCTCTTTGAGTCCTGGACCCAGACCTCCGGCCACGCCTCAGGCACACCAACCAGCGTGCCAGCTTCCTCGCCCGCCCTAGGCCCCACCCCGCTCTCCATCACAGCCCACATCCGCGCCGTCAAGGTTCTTCCCAGTCTGAAACCTCGCTCGGCGCAAAAGGCGTCGTCGCACGGCACTCCCCTCACGCAACCAGCAGGGCTGCCACGCTCGCGAGCACGCACGCCTGTCGCGCAACTTTTAAACTCTGGTAACGAATGGTGCTGGACCCGACACCCCCCATCCCATCGCTGCTAACGCCTAGCGCGCTTCGAGTCGCGAGCCTCTTAGTCAACGACTGGGTCGCGGGCCCTCCGCTCACCGGGTGATGGCGTCTTCTGCTGCTTCCTAGTCTCTGGATATCGCTGCACGAGTAAGGGGAGAAGACAGAAGGGCGCGCGGGCTTCTAGCCCGAGGGCTAGAAACTCTGTGCATGTGCTGATGCTGATGCTGATGCTGGTGCTAGTGTGGATGGGATGGGACGGGATGATGCCATCTTCTATCTATCGATTTGCCTGAGCGTCTGTCTGTTCTGATCGGTGAGGTCAGGTTTGGTGAGTGATTGCCACACCGGGCTTTGCTTGTTGCGGGCGAGAGGCCCGGCACGATGAAGCCTGACGAGAGGCGAAGACGGAATCATAGTTTGAACAGGGCAGTGCTTGGCGCGGTTGCGGGTGAGTTGCCCCATGTGAGGATGTTGCCTGGGGCCGACAAGATGGGAGGGGGAGGTGGGGAGCAAGCAACATGTGGATATTCAGTCGTGAATTGCGGCCACCAGTGCGTCTATCAAACCACCGCCTCCGCTCCAGATAAGATGCAAAGTAGCAGAACCCCCAAAGTCCTTCTCCCGGATACAATCGGTCCCGAGAATGAACATAGGCCCTTGATGCCCAACGCGAAGCTACCACTCCCGGAAAAGGCTCTCAATCCCCGAGCCTAGAGATTACAAAGATTTGCAAAAGGCGCGGATAGAGGAAAGGGAAGCGATGGATGCGATGGAACTTTCCACTGAAGCCGCTAGAAGTCTGCTAGAACATAGCATCATTTGCTCCTTCAAACCTTAAATTCCTGCTTCCTCATCTCTCGAGGCGACCGGGCCTCCACGCCACACCCGCAGTGACGACGACTCACTGAGAGCGAAATCGCACCCGTCACTCCTTTCTGATGTACCTGTCAAAAATCCTCCCGATCTCGGTTGCGCTCTTTTTCGGGTGTCGCTTCTGGCCACCCTCGTAATCAACAAAGGTGACGCCGAAGCGTGTTTCGTAGCCCTCGGCCCACTCAAAGTTACTGCAGGTACACGTTAGTGCTGGTTGCCACACGATACGAAGAACGACATCAACGCCACCATAGCCCCAGATGAAAGGCAAAAGACGATGCTCGACGCGCAGGAGCGGACATCAGGGCCAAATGGGTGCTAAGCAACGTGGCTATGGATCATGGAAATAGTAGTGATAACGTGAGATAGGAGATTGGAGGACTTACTCCATCAGACTCCACGCCGAATAGCCCCTAACATCAACACCATCTATGGTGTGAGCATCTGCCATAGCTCCAATGTATCCTCGAAAGTACTCGCAGCGGAACTCGTCGTTCAGCAGTTCCTCAAGAGGCAGGTCATTCTCTCCCTTCAGACTCGTGCCATTCTCGGTCACATATATTGCTGGTCTGCCATATCGATCACTGAGCCATTTGAGCAGTTTCCTGAATCCGTGAGGATTTGGGTAGAGCCATAATGATTGCGTTGGAGGACCAATCCATGTCCCGTTTTTATCTTGATAGAGACTCTCGATGTTGCCGTAGAAGTCGTCGAGAGCCGGCTCCTCCGTTTTGTGCTTGATGTAGTTGGCACAGTAGTGGTTCATGCCATAAAAATCATTGCTACCCTTCACTAGAGCTACTTCTTCGGCGGTGAACTCTGGGAGTCTATTTCCGAGCTGTTTCCGCATTGAGTCAGGATATTTTCCGAAGTATACCGGGTCTGCGAACCAGGATATGGAGAACTCGAGCTTGCGCGTGCACGCCTCAACGTCCTCAGGGTCTTCCGGATCCCACGGTTCTGTCCAGTCTCCTAGACGCTCATCAGCACTTGCTTTGGCGATCCTCCAAATTTTGATGCATAAACGGCTGACGGCAGCAGGATGGATAGAGTTTCGGGAATACGAGCACCACGAGAGACTTACCGTTCAAGGTAATTCCTATCTGACCCCCATCTTTCGACTTGAAGTCGTCTCTGTACGCCTTGACCGCTGCCCCGTGAGCTACCAAGAAGTTGTGACCAACTGTCCAGGCTTCCGTGCTGCTATCGCCCTCCGGACTCTTGGTCCGGTCGCTTGTTCGGCCCGGAGCAAAGAGTCCGGTGTTGTAGCCGAGGATTGAACTGCACCAGGGCTCGTTGAATGTGATCCAGAATTTAACTTTGGAGCCAAAAGCCTTGAAGCAGACCCTCGCGTAGTTCTCATAGTCCTTGACGAACTCGTCCTTGTTCAGCATGCCGCCATATCGCTTGTGGAGCTCGTTGGGGAGATCCCAGTGGAAAAGCGTGACTAGCGGTTCGATGCCAGCTGCGATCAGGTCGTCGACAAATTTAACGTAATGTTGAAGGCCCTTGTCGTTTACGGGGTCGTCACGCCCGCCAAGAGGGATAATACGAGACCACGAGAGCGAGAAGCGGTAAGACTGTGCCTTAGTCTTCTTTAGCAGGTCAATGTCCTCTGCAGTGCGGTGGTAAGAGTCGCAAGCCACATCGCCTGAGCTTGCGCCAGCGATCTTTCCAGGAATGCGGCAGAAGGCGTCCCAGATGGAGTCAGCTCGGCCGTCCTCGTGGGGCGCTCCCTCAATCTGGTAACTGGGTCGCCCGATTTAGCACCCGGCAGATGGGCGTATCGTCAAGCGTCACATTGTAGGATCATATGTGAGACTCGGCTGGGATACGCACCTGGCTGTCGCGAAGCCCCACAGGAAATCCTTGGGCAAGTACGAGCCCGAGTCTGTTTTCGACATGGTGGAACAGAGAGTAAGCGGACTCGAGGTAAACGAGTTTGAGTCTGGGGGAATGTGGCAAGAGCTGCGGGCAGACTGTCCTCATATACTCGGAGCTCTTGTCTTGGGCAGCGGGGGAGGACGTCCCGCACGGCCGTCTTGTCGCGTCGACGAGGCCATAAGAGACGCGCAGTAAGCCATATAGGAGGGGTCAATTGGCCGTGGGCGGCTGCATGACGATTTCCCCGGTCGTGCCAGGACGCATCAGAGGGCAGCGCGCCCACAATTCATCGTCGTAGGGAGCGAGTTTGCGGCAGCGCCTGACAATGTCTGGTGTTCTAGCAGCATTCTGCCCGCCGCCTTCGACCATGGAGAGGGCGGTCAGTGGGAAGACGGGCCGTCGATTCAGCCTGCCCTTATCCCGCGCAGAACGTGACCTCTGGGCTGGATAGATGGAAGAGGTAGGATGGCGGGGTGGCCAGGGCAGGATGAGGCGAGTTCCCATCCGACGGCACTCTCGAGCATCGCTGTGGGCATTCCCGCAGCCCTCACTCGACGCTGGCTCGACTCTGGCTGGAGATGTTGCGGCTGGACGAAATCAGACATCGGAAATGATACTCAACGAGGTAGGGAGTCGTGACGGCGGAGTGCGAAGCCTGCGAGCTGCCACAATGCGCTGAATCTGGGGTCAGGAAACTATTCCTCTTTGGGCTTTCCGCCTTCTGAGGCCTTGCCCCTCGCCAGATGCTGAGCGTTGCTGTCGGGAGAGAGCTCTGCTTTGCAAGTCGCCGCGACGACACCAGGCGATATATAATGGAAGAGAGACAACATCGAGACAGCATCATCACATCGCCAGGCTGACCAGATCAGCATCAATTGGCCGCTATCCATCATGCTATCCGCCCTCCGAAGCACCGCATCTACACGCGTCGCGGGACAGCTCCGCTCTGCATCAACAAAGGCCCAGAAGCGCGCGGGCGACATCTCGGATGCTTTTGTCTCGCTATCTGGCCAGAAGTTCACACCCCTCGGTCCCGAGTATGCAGACCTCAAAGGGCGCCTGATCCGGGGCCACGAAGCTGAAGTGCGTGAGTCTTGGGAGCGCCTCCTTCGGGACCTGCGGGAAGAGATTCCGCTCATCATCCAGCTTGGGTCGAAGGCCATACCGGACATCGACTTCAAGGACATCGACAGTTCACCTGCGAGATTCAACTCGGAGCTGAAAAAGCGGGGTGTGGCAGTCGTGCGCGGGGTCGTGCCAGAGCAGGAAGCGCTGCAGTGGAAGGAAGACTTGAGGGAGTACATCAGACTGAATCCCCAGACCAAGGGTACGTGCTACTCAACCATTCGATGCGAGGGTAAAGAACCTTAGCTGACAACGCTCCAGCCTTCCCGTCCGAGACGCCTCAGGTCTTCGAGCTCTACTGGTCCCGCATCCAGCTTCTCGCCCGCGGGCATCCAAACCTCCTTAAAACCCACCGCTTTCTTATGTCTTTCTGGCACTCCGCCAATACCGCCGCCCCCATTTCAACTCAACACCCTATAAGTTATGCCGATCGCCTACGTATGCGCCTCCCTGGAGACTCTAAATTCGCTCTAGGCCCACACGTGGATGGGGGAAGTGTCGAGCGTTGGGACGAGAAAGGGTACGGACTCGGAAAGGTATACGATGATGTTTGGAAAGGGCAATGGGAAAAGTTCGATCCATGGGAGGCCAGCTGCCGCTTGCCAGTCAATTCTGATTTACACCAAGGCGTTGGAGCTTGCAGCGCATTCCGAATGTTTCAAGGCTGGCTCTCACTTTCTCCCACAGGAGCATTCCAAGGGACGCTACTCGTAAATCCCTTACTTGCAAAGGCGACAGCATACTATTTGCTTCGGCCTTTCTTCTCTCCCAAGCGCGGTGTAGACGCCGGAGCTCAAACTGCAACAGAAGCTATATCCAATTCGGCAGATTTCCTTGCGTCCGACAACTGGGAGATGGACGCAACGCCTTCGCCCTGGGTCCAAGGAGCGACACCTGGCCACGGCCAAGAACTCTCACATCTCCTACACCCCCATCTCAATCTCCAGCAGTCCATGATTCACATGCCTACGGTAAACCCTGGCGACTACGTCGCTTGGCACTGCGATACCATCCACTCGGTCGACAAGACCCACGCCGGAAAATCCGATTCCAGCGTCTTGTATATCCCGGCTTGTCCACTCACTGAGGACAACGCCAAGTACCTCGCACGCCAGAGGGAGACCTTCATCAACGGGACCCCGAGTCCAGACTTCGGTGGTGGTGTGGGCGAGAGCGAACATGTAGGACGGATCAGGGTTGAAGATATGGAGAAACTGGTCAGTGATGAGGGCTCCAGGGCTATGGGACTAAAAGAGTGGGACAGCGACGCAGAGGGTTTGACGCCGGGAGAAAGGGAGGTCCTGGACAGGGCGAATAAAGCCCTAGGGTTCTATGATTAAATAGTTTTAGTAATCAATCGAGAACCAGTGCAACGCGAATCCACCCTTTCAAGAAAAGAAGGGCCAGTATTCTCAACTTTCGTATGATTATCAATCGAGGTTATTTTAATGTTCACGGAACATCAAGGTCGTCATCCCTCGTGCTACTACGAAGTAGGAGTTAGTCCTAACGTCTATATCAATGGTAAGTCTGACTGTTATGAAATGCTACCACTCATCATACCGACTTTAGCGTGACTTATCCCACATTCACGGACACAGAGATCGTATTCCAACCCTCAGGTGAGTTTTTATGACATCGATACAGTCAGTAACAATGACGCTGTATTTGTGCATAATATGAGCTTAATATAAATAACATTATTGACAAGAGTCACCAATGGCACATCTTTAGGTTGGCGCTTTATTTCTCCTTGTGTTAAACTTCCTGTACTAAG
This sequence comes from Melanomma pulvis-pyrius CBS 109.77, assembly GCA_010093585.1. Classification (NCBI taxonomy): domain Eukaryota; kingdom Fungi; phylum Ascomycota; class Dothideomycetes; order Pleosporales; family Melanommataceae; genus Melanomma; species Melanomma pulvis-pyrius. Next base: position 89,111 of record MU001773.1, on the reverse strand, counting down.
TCATATTAAGTGTAGAAATACGTTTTACTGCAAACTTTGACTGCAACTTAAATCGGGAGTCATTTACGGATCAGTACCTTTATTCTTCAAAGATGCTACTTCCTCTTTCTTCTTCTACCATGAACTATCAAGTGTAGGTGGTAATAGCCTCGAAGATAGCCTTGCGCAGCTTAAAGGCGTCAAGATACAAAGTGCTTAAGTGTACAGCCTCTGATTACTCTCCTAGGAATTCCACATCACACAGCGAGAAGACGTCTCCCAATGCATTTCCGAAAACCGAACCAACAGAAGACACCGTCAATCACATACACCAACGACCTCGTCGGCATCGCCAGATTCGAGCCCCAAGGCACAAAAGGCTACGACCCCGACGCCACATTCTGGAGAGTCAGATGGAGCGACCCAAAGGACCCAAGCGACACAAGCGCCTTCGGCTTCACCACTGAACCCGAAATGGAAAAAGCGTGCCTCGATCTCGAGCTCGCAATCACCAGCTGGCACCTCCCAGGAGAAAATTTCAAGGAGATCGTCGACGAGCTCAAGGACCTGGAGAATGTAAATTGGTTTGGGGGAATGGGGTCCTTCAAACCGCATAGGCACCACTGAAAATTGTAAGTCAATGCATTATCGGTCGCTTTTGGTCTGGGTGTTTGGGGCCTTTTGTATTGACGGTTTTTGTAGTGCGGAGGAAGTGGGCGGAAGTGATGGGGTTGTTGGATGCGTATCTTGCGCAGCCTAGGGATGGGTTTGACTAGGATCTGGGATTCTACTTGGGCGACTGGCAAAACTAGCGTATGGTGGATTTTGTGATGGTGTTGGTGTTTTGCTTGGGGGGCGTTGTTTTGTATCTTCTGCCCCTTTATCTGTCAATTTCGTTCTCTATAGACCGAGGGGGTATCATAGTATAATGCATAGAGGCCAGTTTCTTTCTAGGTCTCTTCTCTTCGTCTTTTTTCATGGCTTGATTGGCAGCGAATCATTTGTAATCAGGAGGGGTCTGGAAATAGTGTTAGAATACTCTAGGCTTCATTGATGTCAAGTACATTGAGTGAACTACGCAGTTTAGCCTACAGAAACGCATGACATAGAAGATCATAGTGCAATATGTGATATTGGGATTCTGTGCCCTCCCTATTACCGCCTAGTCACAACCTTCTGACTGCTTCGTTCTGAGTAGTGTCATATGACTACAACCTCCAAACCACGACCATCTTCTCTCTCCGCTCACCACCGTTGATATCCCGTCCCCTACCTAGCCATCCCATCCTCTAGCTAACCCCTGTACCTCTCGATCCACCCCTCCCAGTAGGGAATCTCAAGTCTCTTTCCTTTCCTTGCGCCGAGGTTTGCGGATGCCAAATCTAGTTATTCCTGGTTTGGCTTCCTTATGCAAAAAATTACGCACTCGAAGCTGGAAATTCCGTGGCGAGGGGGAAAGATCGGGATTTAGTGGCTGTGCTTCTGCATCTAAAGCGGCATTCCTAACCCTGACATCAGCGAAAAGAATTTCTTCTATCCGGTTCTCGTGCGGGCTCATCTCGCTGGGATGTGAATACAAAGGCACGCCGTCGTAGGTGTACCCGGTATATAATTCTTCCAGTTCCGAGGTTAGGTTTGAGCTTGAATTTATATTTGGATTCGTGTCCCCGATGTTGCCGAAAAGGAATTTAGGCCAGGTCTTTCTTCTGTCGTGTCTTCACGCCGAGTCGTTGTCGTTGTATGCGATTTGACGGCCTTTCTTGTCTCAATGGGGGCCATGCCTTCGTTGTTCTGCATCGGTAGGATATGGCCCGCTACCATGTTTGGTTCCTCCCTCGGAGCATCTGAGCGTGTAGTGGTGTATTGGTCTGAAATGCTAGGGTCTTGGAAGGTCGTGTTGTGGATATGTTAGAGTATGGTATGTGAAGTGTGAGGGAGGTGGGGGGTAGGGATGTATTGCGAATGAAGATCAGACTAATCGCTGCCAGGCTAGGCCTGCAGCGCGAACGGGTGTATCACCCAACCTTTGTCATGCGGCCCATACTAGCCTAGAATGGCCCGCATCCCTTTACTATAAAGGTATTTATTGTTCTACAGGTCCTTATAGTTCTACTCCTTAGAAAGTTAACCTTCGGCGTCCCTCCGACCGCAATTCTTGGGACGTCAAAGTGTTTATTTGTAACGTATCCGTCTCTAGATGCTCGTAGCTGTAGAAGGTCGCTTCTCGATTTCCGCTCTGAATTAGGCTTGAAAGCATCATGTCTGTTTGGTGTTGAAATCATATTCTGTTCTATTTCCCTATTATTTTGAACCCAAGCACACATGTGATAATCTGGTTACTGCGTAGGATTTTGGCTCTCAGCATGGGCGGTTATCCTGGTGACGTATGGACCAGCTCACCACATCTTCTAGAAGGCAACTATTCTATTTATAGTTATTTATAGTTACTTATTTTTATAATGAATTCTATCATTTCCCTGACTGTACTGAGAAGGGTTTCATCTCCACAACCAGCTTCAACAACTCGAACATATTCTTTATCTATCAACTTCTTCCACCAGCAACCACACATTAAAGTCGTCGTACTCCGGTCGGCCGTGGGACCGAAGCCAGTCACGTACTTGGCCTTAAGTTCCCACTTCGAAGGTGTAGCCGGATGGCGGCTTAAACGCGGTCGATACGTCAGCGATCGACGGAAACCATTGCAGAACAGTGATCCTAGGTCTGAACAAATTCCCATGTTCAACTACTGCTCGTGCTAGCTCGCATTGTGACTGTCGTCGTGTGAGAAGCACTACTTGTGCCCTGCTTCTTTTTTTCTTTCTTCGCCCAGCGTACTGTAAATAGTAAGTATCAATATACACGCAAGGGCGAGGGCAGGCTCACATCCACAAGCATTACATAAGGTCTTTGGCCCATTCGGGCCCTTCCTCCATTCCGGGGAGTCCAGTGTCCCGCAATCAGTACATACATATTCATCTGCCATTTTGAGTTTCTTCTTTTTGTCAGAAGAGCTTCTACCATCGCGATCTATAGAGATTTGTATTCCAGCGTCTCCTCTGATGAGAAGAGGACTTGCATCTCCCGTGCTGATGCCCTGAGATCTCTCTCCATCCCTATACCGGAGACCGGTCAGCATTTCGATAGTCTCCAGGTGATTGGCACCTTCGTAGCGGGCCATCTTGTCATTGATGCTATCTGGCTTGCTTGCAGCTAGGGCTTCGTTGAGATTCTGCCGCGTGAGAGCGGTATTTGATGTACTCGGTTTCGCTGGCGGGGGCATGGCATTGTATGCCGCAGATGCATGGTTGTCGCTCTCCGTGCGGGCCTGCGCGTCCGAGGGCGTAACGGACGAGTGGCCTTCTGCCTTGTTCCCCCAGTGTCTGTCTTGTGCCTCTGTCTCTTCCTGTTCCTCGCGCCTGAGTTCCGTTATCCGCTTCATGAGCCTCTCGTTCTCTATTTTGTGTTCGAGAAATGAGTCGAGGAGCGCGGCGTTCTTGGTCGGATACGGGCGGGCCATCATGAAGAAGCCGCGGCAATTTATGCTGCTCGGGGGTGCATAGGCGTTTCCTTCGCTGCTTAAATGCGGGTGGCCATGCGATTCGAATATAATCCAGGAATCGTCGGTCTTGCGGAAGCGGTAGAAGAAGCGGAGGGGGTTGCCCGAGGCGATTGACTCATTGAACTCCTTGACGAAGATGCCGCTGTCGTCGGGGTGGATGAACTCGCCGATGAAGCGGCCGACGAGCTGAGCGGGGTCCCAGCCGGTGAGGGCCATACACGACGGCGATACATATAAAATGCGGCCATCGGGCGTCAGTATGTGCAGGAAGTCGCGCAGCTCCTCGAGCACGCGCTGCGACCAGTTGCGGCGCTTTGTGAACTCGGTCAGGGTGCTGCCAGAGGGGTTTAGGCTAGGGGCGCCAAAGCCCGTGGGGAGCGGGCCGGCGCCAGCGCCTATCATGTTGCTGCTGTCATGTCCAAGGGAGAAGACACCAGCATCGCTGGACGCACTGGCAGATGCGCTCGGCGGAAGCTGCTGCTGGGTAGCAAAGGGCAAGAATGACGATTGCATGGGTGTGTTCTGGCTCTGGGTGTCGACATCGAGCTGCGCGACGTCCATGTCCATGTCCATGTTCATCCGCATCATGTCGTCGATGCCCAAGTTGAGGCCGGCGGCCTGGTCGGCGGGGAGGTCGGCCATGGGCGAGAGGCCTGCCATCTGCATTGCATCGCCGGGTCAGCGTCAGTACGTCATGGGAGTATGCGACAAACCTCAGCAGACAGCGGGCGGCCACTCTGGTACATGGCGCATGGACTGCGATTGCAATTGCGATTACGACGGAGGGGCAATACAGTGAATCAAGACGTCAGGCTTGATGCGGCCGCGGGAATGACCTGGGGCCACTGGCCACGGCACGCAGGTCGGCCCGATGAAGCCTCACGTGAGGGCGCGAGCAGGCGCGCCTCACGCATTTAGGCACCTCCCGTCTCCACTCCATCACGACACCCTCACCCTCCACCCGCACGCACACACATACCTCAGCTGCGCGGGACGTCGATAGTGGATACATCCGAGTCTGGCGAGTGCGCCGTAGCCAGTCCCGAGTAACAACAATGTAGGCACAATTAGAGCCTTTCTCGTTCGATGGGCACATACTAACCACACCATAGGTGTATGTAAAGCCCTCTTTACCCAAAAACTAGGACTGCACCTCATGCTACGACCTTTGAATACGCTGACTCTTTCTTTCAGCTAAGATCGAGAAGCTTCAAATCTTGGGGTGAGCTTTCCTCCCCGTAGCAAAATTAGAGCTGCTAACCCCTGTAGCATCCGCTCCTTTGGCATCAAGGAAGCCCAGAACATTACTTTCACAGCTCCCCTCACCCTCATTGTGGGATGGAACGGATCTGGAAAGACGGTAAGTGGGCCTTCAATGAGACGCATGGACCATCGCTAACCCCCATGTCGTAGACGATCATCGAATGTCTCAAATATGCGACTACAGGCGAACTGCCAGCCAACAGCAAGACTGGGGGTGCCTTCATCCACGACCCCAAACTGTGCGGTGAAAAAGAAGTCCTTGCCCAGGTTAAGATATCCTTCAGATCAACATCCAATGCTCGCATGGTAGCAACGCGCCGGCTGCAGCTCACCGTAAAGAAGGCCACCAGAAGTCAAAAGACTTTGGAGGGGTCGTTGCAGATTGCCCAAGGTGGCGAGAAAACTTCTGTCTCATCTCGCGTGGCTGAACTAGATCAACTCATCCCTCAATATCTCGGCGTCTCCAAAGCAGTCCTCGAGTTCGTCATCTTCTGCCATCAAGATGATAGTTTGTGGCCGATGAGTGAACCTGCCGTGCTTAAAAAGAGGTTCGATGAGATTTTCGAAGCATTGAAATACACAAAGGCCATCGAGAATATCAAGATCCTGCGCAAAAAACAGAACGAGGAACTTGGCAAGCTGAAGCTCATTGAACAGCATGCCAAAGAGGACAAGGAGAGGGGTGACCGCACTGAGAAGAAATCGACCGAGCTCTTCAACGAGTGCGAAGTTCTCCGAGCTGATGTCGACGAATTGGAAGAAAAAGTCAAGGAGGCGAAAGAGAAATCCACGGAGGCATTCAATCATGCTGCCCGGTATGAGCAAATTGTTGCACAATTGAACGGGAAACGCATAACTATGGGGGCCAACCAGGAGAATGCAGCAGCATTGGAGGATAACCTCAAACACATGGCGGAAACAGATGAGGAGCTTCAGTCAATGCTTGACCAATATGAGGACCGAGTTTCTCTGTACGGCACACAGCAAGAGGATCTTCGGAAGCAATATGGCGACTTTAGGAACGAGCTCGAAGAGAATCGGCGCTCCCTTGGCGCAAAGCAGAGCGAGATTGGGAAGTATCAGGCGCAAAAGGAGCAGCACGACCGTCATCTGCTACAGCGCGAGAACCTCGTCAGAGAAGCCGCCAAGCGCCACGAGATTCGCGGGTTCGACTACGAAGTGACGGACAAGAAGGTTGCCGACTTTCTCGAGATCATTGGAAAGATGTCAAGAGATCAAAACAAAACACTCGACCGGGCTCGCCGAGATACACAAGACGAGCTCCGCAAGGCGCAAACGGGAGTCAACCAGCTAAACGAACGCAAGTCAGCATTAGGCCAGAGAAAAGATTCGTCCAGGTCTCAAATCACTGCCAATGACAAACGTATGGCCGATTTGCAGAGAACGATGGACCAGATCAGGATCGACGAAGGAGGCGAGGCTATTCTCCAAGATAAGAAGAACGACACGGAACAGCGACTGAAGACCGCAAAATCGGAGGCCAGCTCTGAACAATATGACGAGCGCATACGGGAATTAGAGAGCACTGTTAGATCGCTAGACGAAAAGAAGGAGCACTTGGACGCCGAACTTGTCGACGCCACGAGGTTTGCTCGCGACTCGGCTCAGATTGAATACGCACAGGATGAGCTGAAAGGAACTAAACACAGCCTCGAGACCATGAAGAAAGTACATTCATCTCGCATCTCGCAGCTTATCGACCCCGACTGGGATCCATCTCATCTGGAAGCGACGTTTGAGAGGGAAGTCTCTCTAAAGGCCACCAAGGTCAAAGAAGCCGAGTCGCGCCGTGACATCGCCCAAACGAACCTCAACAATGTCAACTTTAAAATATCGAACCTCGAGTCCGAGCAGAAGAAGACACGTGCCGAACTCCAAAAATATGAGCAAACTGTGCGAGACGCTACAAACCAAGATGACCTTTCTGATTTTGAGCAAAATCTACGGGAGCTCGAAGAACAGTACGAGTTAACGACATCAGATCAAGCCAAGATCGAAGCACAACTTGAGTACATGAAAAAGTGCTTAGAAGTGGCTGTGGAACACGACCAGTGCCGCCTTTGTAAAAGGACATTGCGGGATGATAAGACAAATCACTTCTCGAAAGCATCATTTATATCTTCTCTGGAGGCGATTGTGAAAAAGGCTCAAGCGAATCTAGAAGGAGAGAATACCGACGAATTATTCGCCGAGTTGGAGAGTGTACGGAATGCTAAGCCTAGTTACGAATTGGCAATGCGAGCGCGAAATACTGAAATCCCGGCACTTCAGTCCGAGTTCGCGAAGTTAACATCGGAGCGTGAAGCTATTAACAAGCAGCTTGAAGAGCAAGATTCTATTGTCTACGACTTACAGACTTCAAAACAAGAGATCGAATCTCTTACCAAAGACGTCCAGTCAATCGTCAACTATTTCAATCAGGCCCGCGAGCTCGAGACGAAGATTGAAGATTTGGCACAGAAGCAGAAAGCAGCGGGCATGTCTCGAGGCATCGATGCGATCCAGGAAGACCTGAAAAAGATTGGCAACGAAAGCCGCAGCGCTAAGATTGCCCTCACTCGTCTGTCTGCAGAAAGAGACAAGCTACGGAATCTTATGAACACTCTAGAATTGGCAATTCGGGACATTAACGCCGACTTGAACAACGCGCAGTCTAAGCTTAAGGAGAAGCGAGCTTTAGTTGACCGCATTGAAGAGTTCAAGACACACAACACTGAGCAGAGGGAGGCAATACGAGGATTCGACAAGCAGGTTCAAGATTTGATTCCTCAGATCGAACAGGCTCAGGTCAAATATGACGATATCAACCGACGTGGGAGTGAACAAGTGCAACGTCTTCAAGAGGAAGCATCGAAACTCTCGGATAGTGTTCGACAACTTTCGTACGCAGAACAAGAGATCAATGCGTATATCGACAAGGGCGGCCCACAGCAACTCTCAAGAACTCATCGAGAAATTGAGAACCTCGAAGGCGACATATCCCGGATCGACGAAGGGATGGTTCAAGTCACCAGGAAGCTCAAGAAAATTGAAGATACCGTACGTGATACCGAAAACACGAAGCGCTCCATTAGCGACAACATTCGGTACAGGAAAGCGAAGCGGGTTCTTCAAGCTCTTCAAGTGGAAATTCAGGAGCTTGAATCCCACAATGCAGAACACGATAGGGATCGCTACGAACGTGAAGGTCGGAAGTGGCAGAACGAGTTAATGAGCCTCACCACCAAGTTCAGTAGTGTTTGCACAACCTTGAAGGCGAAGGATGATCAACTCGGAGAGCTTATGCGGGAATGGGAAACGGAATACAGGGATGCCGCATTCAAATACCGAGAGGCTCACATCAAGGTCGAAACCACTAAAGCCGCCGTGGAAGACTTGGGACGCTACGGGGGTGCTCTAGATAAAGCCATCATGAAGTATCACACGCTTAAGATGGAGGAGATCAACCGTATCGTCGAGGAGCTTTGGAAGGAGGCTTACCAAGGAACGGATGTGGATACCATCAAGATCCGTTCCGATAACGAGACGGCCAAGGGAAATCGGTCATACAACTACCGTGTCGTTATGGTCAAGCAGGAAACCGAGATGGACATGCGCGGACGTTGCAGCGCTGGACAAAAGGTCTTAGCCAGTATCGTCATTCGGCTTGCTCTAGCAGAGTGCTTTGGCGTGAACTGCGGTCTCATTGCACTCGATGAGCCAACCACCAATCTCGATCAGCAAAACATAAAAGGGTTGGCAGAGTCGTTGTCACAGATCATCCAAATTCGGCGCAAGCAGGCCAATTTCCAGCTGATTGTCATCACTCACGATGAACAGTTCTTGCGGGACATGAATTGCGCTGATTTTACTGATGTGTACTGGCGCGTTGGTCGGAATGAGAAGCAAGAGTCTGTGATCGAGAGGCAGCAGATCTCAGAGGTAATCACCACCCCAGCTTGATTGTTATGTCCCTGTAAGGAACTATTATTAACGAAATCTAGGTTGCGTGATAGACGCCTGTATAGTAGAGAGTTGAGGAGAGCGGATGAGTGGTAAACTGGGAGCGAGAAGCGGGAGAATTATGCTATGTGTAGCATTTTTGGCGTCATTGGTCGTGATTTTTTCATAGAGACCTTTAACATTCTATGTGTTCTCGGATCATAGGGAGGACCCCTAAAACAGAATGTGTCAATATTTTGGGCTGGAGTTAGTAACGTCGAGATGGATTTTCATTTGAACCCCAATCCTTGCGTTAGCATGTACTCTCGTGCAATTGAACCCAACCCTTGCAAAATCTTTGTTTTGAAGATGAAGAGACGGCGGAGGATAGGAAATTAAGTTCTGTGAAAGTGTAAGTGATTGGGTTGATACAAATCTTTGGGCGTTCTAGCTCGAAGTCTTTTTAACAAGTATGCCTAAAACATGGCTCGAAGTTCCCTGACTGGGGCATGGACGCCCTCCCTAACCACTGTTTAAGCGTGGAAATATCATTTAAGCATGAACTACTACAGCCCCGGGCTATGACACCTACTTCCATCTGCACCCCTGAAAACCTACCCCCCGTCAAACTTCCAAAACGGCCCCCCTCGATAAAACTGTCGAAGTACCTAAATAGTACGTATACTCCGGTCCAACCCCATAAACCTTCTCAGCAAAGTACTTGCCCATCACCACTGTCGCATGCGTAGCCAGATATCCCACATCAAATTGCATCTGCAGGTCATTGGCCATTGTGCTAGAGTCTGTCTGTATTGGTAGGCACGCTCATGTCGATAGCCCAGTGCACATCTGGCCTAAAGCGTGGCGCCGATGGTGAAATAGGTATTGGAGAAGTGATGGAAGCCGCAGGCGCCGCAAGCGCCGCCGTACCCGTTTCTCGCATAGCGTCCATTCTAGAGGGATGGATGCGGGAGTCTGAGCCAGATCCGGATGCGGGTGCTGGTTACGGCCGAGATGTCGCTGTTGGCGGATGTGATGGCCCAGACGTCGACGTCAAGGGTGTCAGTCCTGGCTCGAGCGTCCGGTATACCATGACTCTTTGAGCACAAAGACAGTGAAATGTCACTATTTTCATGGTCGAGGTAATCCTGTGATGGAAAGTATCGAGCAGCGAAGACGAGAAAAAGAAGAACAAAGAGGCAAGTTCAACGCAAGTTCAATTAGAGCCCGATAAAAGACATGAGCTATTTGATTTAGTCAAATGTGTACTTTACACCAAAATTGGGTCCTTCTAATCTCCCCGTGAGATATCTCCACATAATAATTAGAATAATCGCCCAATCCTCCTTCCACTCATCGAGGCGTTTTCTGCCACTCATGCTGGAATAGAAATTATAACTAAGGCCTGATTGCCGTGACCAAGGGTGTGCGCGTTCTGCTGTGTTCGGCCGTCCATACAAAGCTTCGACCAAAGGAGTGTACTGAAGTATAAAATGTGTACTCGTGTGAGCGTCGGCGTGCGTTCCCTAAAAGTTATTACAGATAACCCCGAACTCCATCTTATCGAACGGTTGGGGGAAGACACCCGCGTCGATCAACTTGAAGGCGTCCCACTCGGCCGCGCCCTCAGTCTTGAAGTTCCACCAAATCCATCCCTGTGTCTTGCTCTCGAAGGCCGCAATCTGCGCCTCGATATATCCACGGGTGTCGTCCTTGTACTCCTGCGTCCACTTGCTCAGATCGTTCTGCCAGTCGCAGGACCCCACGAAGGAGCTGCCAGGGAATGTTCCATCGTAGCGGGCCCCAACGCCGAAGCCATTGAGATATTTGGCGCAGTCGGTCATGGCGCCCGTCCATTCGCCCACGAAGGTCCATTTGTCGGCGCCGTTGTAGCTGTCTGCGTTGTTGCAGACGAATTGGCGGTGTTCCCAGGGCTTCATAGCGACGAGGCCGGGCGAAAAGACTTGATATTCGTGGTGATCGATCGCCACGTTTTGGGCGTCGTTGTCGGACGGCGTAAGAAAGCCATTCCAAGTGTTAGGCGGCTGGAACCCGTCTTGTAGAACGACAATCGTGTCCGAAGTATCCCTCACCTGCCCGAACCCATCGCGGTAAAATTGGCGAACGGCAGTCTGGTCTAGAGCATTCATCAGGGGCTCATTAAGCAGCTCGATACCGACGACAACGTCCTGGTAAGACGGCTGTGCGTATTTGTCCGAGATCGTTTTCAGAACTTGCAAGGTTTGCTGAACTGTGGAACCGCTGGTCCAGGTCGGGGTTGCAACCTTCTCACCGGAGTTGTCGAACCCGTTCTGCGATCCAGGGGCGCCGTGCAGGTCAATTATCATTTTTAGGCCCAGAGCTCGGGACCAGTCTATCGCAGCGTCGATGTATGGTGCTGCTCCTTGGACATAGGGTGACCCAAAAGTGTCATATGCCCAATACCCGATGGGGACGCGTACGAGGTTGAAGCCAGAGTTCTTGATTTTCGTAAAGTCGTCGAAAGTGGCCCATGTTTGCCAGTGCTGCTCGAGGATTGTGAGGGCGGCGTCGTGACCTAGCTTGTCGCCGAGAGTGAACTCGTCGATGATATCTGAGCGGCCGAGGCTGTCGAAGATAGAGGGAGTGATCCAACTATGGATGGAGTGTTAGTAATCGCGAGAATTACGCGACTAATTGTTGTATGGAATATTAGAAGGAGGTTTTCTTACGGTTCGAGAACTAGCCAGCCTCCAATGTTAACTCCTCGTATCTTCTCATTCCCCCAGTCGAAAGCGACGCCACGTTTGTTCCTAAGAAAGATTAGTCTGATTCCGCAAAGTTGATTGCCAGTCGACGGCGATGCATTCCCAGGCAGCAAAACTATGTTGTTGAAATGTAACTCACGTTGGAGCAGCAAGCGAGGTCCCGACGGCCAAAGCCGTTGATAGCACACGGTTGAGTAACATATTACAGTGTGATCTTTGGAAAGATGAGGTCAAGATGCGATGATACGGCTACGGATCACAAGAATGAGAGAAAAATGTAAACAGTCGCCAGCGCAACGAGGTGACAGGGCGATTAAGAATGCAGAAAAAGTTGGAATGATCCCTTGCTTCGGGCAATTCCTGAAAATACAACGAATGGTAGCGAGAGACTTGGATTCAAATTAAGGGTCGGGGAAGTACAAGGATGCGGCAGGCTTGGGATTGGAGGCAACTTCTACGAGCAGACGGAATTATAGTGATAGTAGATGAAGAGACGTCGGGATGGGTGATCCCTAAAAGAAGGTCAAGTTCGTGCTGGAGTGTGTCAACGAAAGTTTGCTGTGAGACAGACGAAAAAGACGATGGAGCCACGACAACTGCGGTAATACTTACTACCTTTAAGTTCCGCCGCATTAACGCAGCTGCCATAGTCAGCATCGACCCAAGAAAACACGAAAACAGTGGGTCGAGCCAACTAAATTCCAGGCGCATCTGCTTTCAGAACCAACTTCATCATCACACGCCGCATCATTGACGTTTCTGGTCCAGGATATGAAACCGCTCGCCAGACGTCGATTCGCCAGACGTCCAAAAACAGCCTGAAAAGCTGGACGTGACGGCATGCATTTCGCCATTCCCCTTGCAAGGAAAAAAGCCTGCTGAGTTGAGGCTTATGAGATAGTCAGGAACAAGAGCCACTCGTGGTACTCAAGCCTATCGCCACCGATAGTGCACATCGTGGCGGCTCAAACGCCACTATCGATGAGGATCTGCGTCACCTCGCTGCTTGTTAATGATGTGGAGCTTTTCGTTCACAGCAGGGCCAACAACTCCTCGGCAACGCGCACGTTGTCGTGATGCGGAACACGGCCATTATCGTGGTTTCCGCCGTGTAAGCTCGAGCTAGACATGTCTGTTATTAGTTTTCGTGTCGCGATACGGTGTCGCAACATCACCACACCATCACACCTCATTAAGACCGCGATATCCTGCAAGTTACCGGGATGCTTTGTTTGCCTCAGGGGAGCTGGGGAGCTGGCGTCTTGTTACTGGAGCGCGTTGTTACATTTATAGTGTTGTTGCCACCGCTAAATTTAAAGCATGGGGTTCGATGCAGGGTCAGGAACTATTTGTGGGCGAACCTGGAAGGCCTCCTGGAAGGAGGCGAGAGGCAAGCACGTGAAAATGGTTGTTGGATTGTTGGTGTCGCTAGCTCTCAACAATCCGTGTCGCTTTTGGATAGGTGGGCGGGTTGGGGATGATGGAAGCTGGATCCGGCGTGGCTAGTGCATAGGTGTGGCGTAGTGGCGCGTGCATTCACAGTTGAGCTTAGCAACAGCTCAATCTGTTTACGACAGCTAAAGAAGAAAAGAGACCTAGGACAAGACGCAAAGAAGCACCCAACATGATAAAGAATTAGTACTACGGTGGTAGGCCTGTCAGATCGACTTATGTACTGGGTCCCCAGCAGCGTTCGCTCTACGGCGACGAATGGGTTACTTCCCTTAAGCCTTGCCAAACACCCACCCACCCATCCAAAAGTACGACGGTATAGCCGTAAATGCACTCCATAATCCCAACACCCACGCCATCGTAGCCCACCCTTTTGCCTGCACCACGAACCCAGCCAACAGCGGCCCGAGCAAACACCCTCCCGCGAACGCCATATTGAACAACGCATAAGCCTGCGCATATGCTCCTCCTTTCCCGTATCCCGCCTCCCCGTTTGCAAGCATCTTCTTCTCCTTCGCCTCGACGACAGCCGAAATCTCCGCCATGATAGGCGGAAAGGTAAGCGAGAGGGTCAGTCCGATTAGCGCCAATAGCCCGCATAGAAGGACTTTGTCCTTCATTGTGTTTACGTCTACGAAGCGTAGACATACGAGCGGTGGACAAGCGAGAAGAAATCCGAGAGATGTCATATAGCGTGCTCCACCGTAGCGATCGCTTAGGTACCCAAAGACGGGAGATAGGAACGTTGGTATCACAAGTGGTAAAAAAAGAAGAGCCGCGCCGGTGGATGTCCAGTGGAAGATGTTGGCCGCGTGGATAGTTAATACTGAATCGAATGCTGTAATCAGGGCGGCTTGAGTTATGGATGCGAACAGAACGGCTAGGAGTCGACGAGAATAGAGGAGAGAGAGAATCGGAGGTAGGCGGTGACGTAAGCGGCGGCGAACTGGTACAATCGTGACTGGATTTTGTCGTTCATTTGAAGACGTAGGGAGTGATGGGGCTGAGGTAACGGCTGCACCTTTCTCGGGGTCGTGAGTTGCCTTTGTCGAAATGCCAACATCTTGCTCAAGTTGGCTTGAAGGCTCGATTGGATCGGTGGGCTCTGTTTGGTCTTGCGTAGCTTCGCTAGGTTCCACTCTCACACGTCCAGCATCATCAGGATTCCATCTCGCGGCAATCTTCTTCTCAACGAGTAGAAGACGAAGAATAATATCAACGCCAACTAACACATATGCCATGGCGAACACGGCGGTGTAGCCAGCGTGGTCGAACACTATACCTCCGAGCATGGGCGCGATGAGAATCCCCAATGACATTCCAAGGCCCACGTATCCCATTGCTTGAGCGAGATGTTCTTGAGGCACGGTATCTGCAAGGAGAGCGAGTCCGACTATCCATCTAAAACGGGTCAGAATAGCTAATTACACAGTCGTTGAATTACTCACACAACTGCAGCAGAAGTCCCCTGTAAAACTCTAGCAACAATCATAACCTCGAGATTAGAGCCTACATTGAGCAAAATGGTGGCACCGAGTAGTGCGACTAGGCCTATCAGAAGCGGAGAACGACGCGAGGTACTATGGTCGGCAAGCCAACCACAGATTGGAGAAAATGCAAGGAGGGCGGCTCCGTACACCGCAATAAGAACAGACACCCAGGACTGGACTAGAAGCTCGTTAGTTGAAGGGATGGAAAAAAGATAGGTGGTAAGACGAATTACCTCGATCATGGCTAACATGGCTTCTTGTTTGGAGAGCGAACGGAATTACAGGTACAATGACCCCATAAAGAAACATGTCCTGAAGCAATGTTTTCAGCCCTGCTTTCTGAACACTGTCTTATCCCGTGGCAGTGCCATTTTGGACAGCTGATTAAAAGAAAGTTAAATTGAACGAAATGAGAGAACACACAGTGAATACAGCCAACGCAACCGTGCCAATGATAAAGTTATCCGAGCTTCTGAACTTGAGCAAATACGGTGGCTGGGAGCCTTGCTGCGTCAATGACGCGAGCCATGTTGGACGAGGCATATGCTTGGCTGTGTAACAATCAACAGCTCGCCAGGAGCTTCTTATGGGAACATCAGCCACACCAACACTGCAGTTGATGAAAAGGGCAACAGAGGGGATGGAGAGAGGTTAGGTACAAAACTGTGATGCCCAGCATCGTATCCCGCGGATGCCGAGGGACGAGCGCGACCGGGGCCGGCTAATTATAGACGGACGAGGGGTGACTAATTTCGTGCGGATGATGGTCTTGAAGCTATTTGTTGCAGCATGAGGAAAGAAGATACACGTTAGGTTTTGGAGTTTGGGTATTTTATTGTCGTTAGGGACACTTTGTTCAAGGAGACTTTCCTAAGCTCAAAAATTTTGTCCAAGCAGGCCCGCCAGTAACATCCTCGCGAAACTCCCATCTTTTTCTAAAATCTCTCTTCTTCTTCCAGCATACCGTGTTCTCTTCCGTGTTCTCAATATCTAAATCACATCTCAAGAAGTTTTCAGTCAATCTCTTGTGCCTTACTCTCGAAAAGAACCCTACCAGAACAGAAGTGACAACGGTAAAAAATATCGTGATCACCTAGAATCACACGACCCTGTCCTTATTGGGGGTGTTATAGTCGAAAAATTGGGTGCTAAACAGCGTCTATGAAAGCCAATGAAGAAGAATTTCGGAATCAAAAAGTCTTACGCACTGCGGTGAACTTAGATGGAAGAAAAGCTAGTGTCAACATAGCTATGATGCACATCAGAGAGCCGTCTTTGAGGTTGTCAAAGGACGTGCTTCGAATCTTCTGCTCAAGATTTAATCGCAAACCGGTTTCAGAGATTCTTAGAGACGCTTTTGCGACTGAGTTGTTCAATGCGTTGTGTTTTTGCACCAGTGGGGAAAGGAATGTGGATCAGTCATCGATCCAAAGCCTCATAATTATAAACTACAGAATACAAACCTGGAACTGAACCCCTTGATGCATAGAACGCAAAAAAAAAAGACAAAACCCCAGCAAAACAAGAACCCCACTCCTTTTGGAGCGAGGAACTCAACCACACTTTTATGACAGTGTTTCATGATTTTGCCTACAAGCTAGGGTTCCTACTAGGTAGGATATTCTCTCAGCTACCATTTCAACTTAATTAATGGATTACCGCCGACTCGAACCCCGAGTGGCTTCTCGCTCATCGCACCGACCAACCTTTGCGAGGGAACCTGGGGCGACTTGCTTATTTGAAGGATTTACAAATTAAGTAATATTTATACGGGGTTGTGATTTGGAGGTCCGGTTTGCGGAAAGGTGGTGGAAGTGGGAGACTGTACACCCAGTATCAATCACAGTCAACATGCGTTTCTTAAATTCCTTGACTATCTGAACATAGGCCTGCGAGCGCTGAGAAAGATATTTCGTCCCCGGACTGAAAATTTTCCAACAACGCACAATATCGATTCTTTTCTTGAATGCGTTCATGCTTTTTTCGATAAGGTCTCGCTTTTCTTCTAGAAAAATTGACATAAACTTGTCGTTAGACTTTTCCAGATGATTCGTCGCAAGCGAGCTCACAATTCGCAAGCGTCGCCGAGAGCGTAGTGAGCACCCGGCTGATAGCCACAAAATCGAATTGGTCAAAGTCGCTCGCATCGATCATTGGAGAAGACCTCATTATTCCAGTTTGGTTCTTTACCTTCCGAGTCTCCTAGTGACAGAAATGGAGATTTTTGCCAACGTGTTCGACTTTCCTCTCCCGTAAGAACGTTGGTATGAAAGTCCGTAGTACGATTAAATTTCTCGATTGTTGGAGCTCATCGCAAAGGATATTGAACTCGGCTTCCACAAGGCCGTAAAAGAAGACCAGTGAGTTATTCTCATGGCTTTCATGAATGAAGGCGCATCCAAATGGCCGCCATCCTTTGTCAGTTGTTTGGAATAGGTATCCTGAAATTATTTTCAGCGATATAATGCAAAGAAACACATCTGTTCTTGTCATTCTAGCCATTCTAGCCATAAAATGAAGAAAAGCACGCTCTTCGAGTACTCAAGAAGTAGAGATGCGGGTGGGATAGCTTCCAAAGCTGCATGACTGCTTCGCAAGTCCAGCGCGATAAGGTTAGAAATAGTCTTTGACCAGCGCTCCGTAAAACCGAGTTGTAAACAGTATATTTAGCATCAGAAATATTCCATGTACATTACCCTAGCTTTGACTCCACAAGATACGCAGGCTTTTGGTAGGCCGAGTATTTATAGTGCCATTCTCTAGTTCACCCCCCCCCCCCCCCCCCCGGAGGCCGCAAATACGTCAACAAATACCCAGTCATAATTTCTCGTCAGCTCACCTTTACCAAGCACACATCTCCAAAATCTTCAGCCAATTTACCTTTTCGAAATTGGGTCAAAGATTTCGCCCTGCTTATAATCGACCGCTTCGAAGGTCCCAGGAACTTGCACCGAGTTTTGGTATCGATTCCTCTCAATTCCGACGACGAGACTGATCGGTGGCGATACAAAGAATCGTGAGGACGAAAGGCCTGGCTGAATAGTATGCCAACCCGTGCAATGCAGCTAGAAACAAGTCGCAGAAATTTCTTTTCTTGGCTCATAATCTCTTCTACTCGTTCCAAAATCATAGCGCATCAGCGTTCTGGAATGGAACATATATATTCGACGGTTTCTCATTCAATTTTGTTCATAGCTTAATATACCATATAATTTATGTACACGAAAGGCTTGTCATCTGCTCCCGACAGGAACAACGCAGTGCGGGCCATCTCATCCAACGTCAAGCCTAGAGCTTTAAGTGGGGTTCTGTCCATTCCTGATGCAGCCCGACTTGTCTGTAAGCAGCTTCGGGCATGTCACCTCCTCAAAGGTCACATCGGGGTTATCTGAGTTCTGGAACCAGTCAAAGCGCCAGTAGCAGCCAGCCTTCAGCTTTTCAGGGAATGCATCGCACTCAGAACGGGAGGAGATTCCGCCATATTGCTTTCCCCAGCCGTTAGGGGGAGCGCCGTATTGGTTGGTGCAGGCGTTATATAGGCCGACGCCACCGCCGGGCATCGCGAGATCAAAGTGGTTTTGGCCGAGATCTCCACCGGTGTTGGTTGCTTGTACGATCATTTGCTTGCCTTGTGCGGGGCCGGAGGTGAATGTCAACCTTTTGAACTGTTAGCTTTTGCCCTGAATATCACAAATATTCTTCAATGCGCAGGATATGGGGTAATGACATGGATAAGGCGAGAACTTACTTGTAGCAAGCACAGCACCATGAACTCTCGGTTCCACCGGCCAGTTTCACAGCAGCAAAGCCGTATGCCAATTTGTCGTCAACCGCCCATGGGCTTTGGTTGGAGCACATGTATGCCACGCCACCACTCTCGCATCCGTTCTTCGCGCCCATGTTTGCCAAAGGGTTATCAGACTTGTCGCAGCTTTTGATCGGTTGATTGACCGAAGCCTTGCCGGCCCATCCACATGATCCCTTGCAACAGTCCCAGTAACGAGTCGTCCTTCCAGTTTTTTGCGCATCAACAGTAGCGGCGCCGGTCATGAGAGCCAGAAAGGCGAGTTGCTTGAACGAGACGAGCATGATGACGAGTACGAAGAATCGGTAGTTTCTAGGTGGATAAGATTAGAAAGTTCCGAGTGAGGATGAAGTAATTCGAATGATCGTAGACACTTAGGATATCTTATGCCCTATATACAACATCAATTCTCGGGTAGTTGTTGTCGAGATAGAGCCCGGCTTCTTCTCCAGAAAGCTCATTTGACTAAAGGATCGCAAAACTGGCTCCGTGATTTACCCTCTAGATGGTCCAAGACTAGCAACCTGGTACACGGCTCGACTAACGCCACTACCCTTCTCCACAGACCATCCTAATACTCTTTATTAGTGCTAATTGGCCCGCCCTCTGCTATCTGCGAAACGCCTAAGCTTTGTTTAGTGGAGTGTGCCGACAAACAAGATCAAATGATGGAGCGAGCAAATGACTAGCAAATGTTGGACGGACTTTTCAATCTCTTGTTCATTTGGGACAGTCGGGACGACGGCTTCTCAAGTCCTGATATTTTGCCGGGGTCTAATATTGGGCTGTGCTATAGCCTTGCAATATCGATGAGGCTGTCGATGACGAAACGGATGCAAAGCGCAGCTGACTGCATTGTGGGGTGCATATAGAGATAATACGAGCTGAAGTTGGGTCAATAAGAACGCTTGGCAGAGGTTGCGGCAATGGAATGTGAGGCTTGAATATGTGCTTGAGGTAGAGAAGAGAGTCTTGGCAGAGTGAGTGCGGGGAAATTAGACGAAAGCGGTACGCCACATTTAAAATACATTTGTATCCTGAGGAATGTGACGTTTTGTAACACCGCAGGCTTTCCACTAAACTTCGGAAAAGGTTCTCAGTACAACTTTAACACGCATCAAGTAGCTTCTGTTCCTTCTTCTGGCTTTATCGGCGCGAGTTTCATAGAGTGGACCACAGGACCAGTCTGCGATTTCGTAGCGAAGTGACATCTGTGGTGAGGCTAGAAACAAAGACTCGATATTTTGTTAATAGTGTGCTGGGCAGGCGCTCTGGCAATCCCAACAGGGCTTCTTAGCTTACGGATTGGTGCTCAATTACGGACTCAGCTGGAGTACCCTCCCCAGAATCGTGATCTACGCTTTCGGTCAGGGAATTCTGGTCACGGTTCTCTCGACTTATATGGTCGATAGGCAGCTGGAGTAGTGATTGTGTTTTAGGTTTGAATGAACGTTATAGCGTACTATCCACTACTTAGCACGCCATTGTAATTCAAGTCGTCTGGAGCAAAGGTTCCTTATATCGTGTATGCGATACTGCTGATTATTTTCTTTCCGCCGTGCGCGGTATGGTTCATATTGAAGGAGCAAGAGATTCAGAGGAGGGGGCGTGGGGTAAGGTTAGGTTTGAGGATGCAAGTAGAATTGACGAAGATGGTATGCACTGAGAATGTAGGGCTTGTTTGTTCGGGAATCGTTGATTTATAGACTGTAGCAATCCAGAATCTGAAAGAATGGATGTGAAGCATTTGTAGCCGGATGTGGCAATAAATTCAAGGTTCTTTGTCAGGAATTTATTGAGAGGGGGAACTTTTCTTACCCACAGATCTAGCACTTGCGAATTGATTCCTACAATGCTGTTAGTCTACCTTGGATTGACTGCTTGTAACGTCTGACATAAAAAGGAAGGAAATGGAACGCTGTTAGAAAGGAGAGTAAAGATGCATTGACTTTTCAAGCAATGATAAATACGAAAGCAATAGAAAATTGTGTCGAAAGAAACTTGAACTAGGTCTAAAACAGAAAAAAACCAAACGCCTGCCGTCTATACCCGTATTGCGATGTTCTGACGTCGCTCGAACGCCTTGATACCCCGGTCTATCGATAAGAGTGTACTAAATAATGATACTCTCGCTGTTGCTCTCTTGTTTTCAAAAGTAATATAGCCTTGGGTTGCATTTCGAAGGGACCCGACCATGTCATTGTTTCCATCCTCGATAGTTCACCCAACAAGGGCAGGATAAGAGTGAGCTGTTATGTGCCTTGAGCTCCTTGGCCTCCTTGACTCCCTTGATTTGGTTGATTTCCTTGATTTTCTTGGTTGTTTTGTCGAGCAGTTGACTCTGTATTGGCGAGATATAAATAGTATTGACCAAGTTGTTGGGAAAGAACCGCGGAACCCGATGTATGTAGAGAAGAATAGCCTTGAGTTGTGGCATTGTGGTCTCCGTGATTAGGATAGTGTTCTGTTGTAGATCGATTCTGGGGTGTAGGAGGGTTTGGAGTTGTCGTCCTCGAGCGCTGCGGTGTTTTGGAACCTTGACGACGTTCTTCCTTTCCCTTGGCTTCGGGAGTCTTGAGATGATCCATTCCCAACGAAAACACAGATCTCTATGTGAAAATTGACCGGTGGGTGAGATTTTGAGAATGTAACTTCGATGCGGATGCTGTCTGCTGTCTGAAAACCAACTGTACCGTCTCTTTCTTTTGTATCTCTCTGCCCTACGCGGAACGGAGTCATGGGGAGGCCATGGCTGGAGGCAGTGTCTGAGTTCATAGCGAACAGAGTAACAAGAACGGCCAGCTGGAGGTTGAAACCGAGAAAACCGTATAGCTGAACGACCCCCAAATCGTGGTTGACGAATGATTCCCTATACAAGAGGTCTCACTCGGTCGGATGAGCAGCAGCCTCGTTCTGTTGACCCTGTTTCAGTTTAGCTCTTGGTAATCGTATAAGCAAACAATCAGCACATGGTAACAGCTCGTTGCAGACTTTTGTCTCGATTCATGAAATAAGTATTTCCCGAATGCTGCGCAGCTCATCTATCGGCCGTGACCGTCTGTGCCACAGTCCAGCCTCTTTCGGACTCCAGAAATAGCTGTTCTACCCGGTCTTGGCTTAAGACTCCGGCCATGTGGCCTTCCGCGCAGCATGATCTGCATGCAACGACGGGTAGTAAACAAGCTTAAATGGAGTGATTAGAGAAAACGTAGTTGCACGCGAGATTAAGAAATGAGGAGGAGCTTTGTGAACCGAAAAATCGCGACGGTAAAATCCGCCGCAGCAATTTTTCGTGGTGGGAAGAGGATCGCACCAAGCCCTCCATGAGCTCGAGTCAAGACCGGTGACTGGCCTGTAGGGGAATGCGGTCGGGCCAGGAGCTGTGAGTTTGGTGAAGGATGCGAGAGTCGTTCCTGTCTCAAATCGATCTTATGCTTTGAAGCCGCTAGAGCAAAGGAGGTTAGCTTGATCCACCTAAAGCGCCGCCATCAACTTCACTGAACAGGATATAGTTAAGCATCATCAAGTCTATGAATAATTAACGCAAAGAAGGGGGCCAAAAGCCGAGCCTGGATGTTGGTTGGATGTTGGCAATTGACTCAGACTCAATACAAGGTCAGAAAGATTTGACCTTGAAGGATCTGGACCTTGACGGATCTAATACACGAGCTTTTTACCTGAAAGGGTAGTCTCACAGTTATTCTAAGAACCCACATAGTCAGGAAAGAGTTTTTCGGTACTTAGCTGCCAAATACAAAGCGTGGCCCGCCGCTACTAAGACGCCTCAATGAGGATGCGCTTAGACCAGTTCAGCCATTCGCAAGCACGTCGACAAAGTCGCGCTCATTCGTGACATTCGGTCGACCTGCCTGCAGCCGCCATAGAGGTTGGCGGCTCGGCCTCAGCCTTTAGGGCAGTACAGCTGCAAGATGCCCATATTCGTCCATGGTAACTCTGCCCATTTTAACCAACTCATACACCAGTTCGAAGGCAAATTCCAGCTCTGAAAGATGTTGCTTGCGTTGGCTTTGATTCTACGCCGAAAATTTCCATCCTTATGCCAGCGATGTGGACAGTATGCGAACAGTCTGACTAGATTGTCAGCAAGTATTAGTATTTCGTGAAGGTCATTTCTGGCTGGAGGTGAAGCGTAGTCTCCTGCTGCTATGAGGCGCTCGCCGTTTGTATTTTAAGCTAACCTCTCGAACCCCCGATGAACCAATGGAAAATGGTAGGAGACTTAATACCTATGTTAGAGCGACACAAGGAAAGGTATAGCAATGACTTACCCCCGTCCATGGGTGGCCTAAAATTCTAGCGTGTATTTGGAACGCATGCGAATTCCATCAACGACGTCGTATTGCGGCATTTCAAGTAACGAACAGAAAGAGAAAGAAGCCTAGGAATATGTAGAGAAGGTAGACTGTAAAAACTAGAGCATCTTGACTTTGTTCGTGTTGATGAAAAGTGGGTTCGGTATGGTTGATGGGCGAAATTCATGCGACAATATTCTACATTTTGTCAGAAACAGAATGCCGTGAATTCACGTTTGTCGTTGGCCGGGCTCTCGGTAATGAAGGGCCATGAAGAAGACATGTGATGGGATCGACAAGTGACGCGAGAATATCGCGTCTTGCGCTGTCGAGGCTAGAGCCCTGGCCTCGCACAACCTCGGATTTCAATTAGTTTACGAGTACAGCGACGACTCTCCGACTCTCGAAGGAGACACAAGCCAGAACTATGGAGTCCACTCTCCACTCCGAGACTACGGAGACTTGGCCAGGGCAAATGTATTTACGTAGAAGGATGCCGGGGGCCTGAGATGGACAAGCCAAGACGCTGCGCCAGCCTCACCCGAGTGGTCGTGGTCGTGTTTCAGAGTAATTGGGAATGGCGAGCACGATTTCCTCTTGGAGCCGCCCCCCTTCACTTTTGCCGGTACCTGGCTAAGCGTAAAGCGCGGAAGAGTGCGAATGGATTCGATCGTGGGTGCTCCAGGTGGCCGGTTTGGGCTGGAGGCGCCCCTGTGACATCACACCAAGCCCGACACACTGCGAGGCTTCCCCAGTTTGAGGGTTAAAATAGCCCTACAGCCAAAACACCAAGGGCTCCAACTCCACTGGCGACGCCCGTCTCTCCTCATGCCTCATGCGCATGCCTCAAGCTGCTGCTCCCGTCGTGCCGTATTCCTCGAAGCCGGGCTGCGCAACGTGGCCGGCGCCAGCTTCCGCTGACTGCCGGGTGACATGGCACGAAATGCACCGCCTATCAAAAACACCCGACGCAGCAGAGATCGACGCACCGCGGGGACTTGCTTTGGCCTGCCCGTGAAGAGATGAAGATCGTCAGCCCGTCGCTCGGGGTTTAAGTCTGTCACTGCGCGCTCCCACAGCCTTCGTACCAGTAAGACTCACACACAATTGCAAATACAACATTCTCGCTCCGCCACTTCACTTCGTTTGCACCGTCCGTTTCGATGGCCCAGAGAGCTCTTCCGTCGACACTCTTTTGCTAGCTGACGCGATATCATCGCCGTCGCGGCCTTTCTTTCCTCTTTCATTCATCTGGCCCGGAGCTGTGAACAAAATGCCTCCACGCACCTTCTTATGCCAACTCATCTTCTGCGCCGTGTTTAGCGTAAGCATCATCAATGTCTTCACTTCAGCCAGTGCACCTTCCTTTTTTCTTCGATATACAAAGCCCTCGGCGCTTCCCAACCGGGACATCTTTTGCTCGCAGTCAGAGCTCGCCGATGATGTTCTAGTCGTGCTACGGACTGGAGCCACCGAGTCGCGCGAAAAACTACCGGTGCACTTCCGAACCACGTTACGATGCGTGCCTCATTTTGTGCTGTTCTCGGATATGGACGAGGAGATAGAGGGCCATGCAGTGCATGACGTTTTGGGTGGAGTCAGTGAGGAGACACGGAAAGAGCACAAGGACTTCAACCTCTACTCTCATCTTCGAAGGCACGGGAGGCAGGGCTTGGAGGGACAGAAAGTTATCACTGCTCAATCGGGGTCTTCAAAAGGCGATTATCTCAACACGGACGCAAAGGGCTGGGCATTGGATAAATTCAAGTTCCTTCCGATGATCGATTCATCCATTCAAGAGATGCCACACGCGAAGTGGTATGTCTTCATCGAGGCCGACACATACCTAAATTGGAACAACCTTCTGGAGTACCTCAGCAACTTTGACGCCACCAAACCGTACTATATCGGTAAGCACTTGTACATCAATGACATCGAGTTTGGCTATGGCGGTGCTGGCTTCGTTCTCTCAAACCCTGCCATGCGCAAAGTCTCTGAGCACCGTTCCGTCCGCATCCGGGAGTACGAGGACTTCACTGCCAACCATTGGGTTGGTGACTGCGCACTCGGCAAGATCCTCGAGGACGTAAAAGTGCCCCTGCACCGCGCATTCCCACACTTCCAAGCCGACTCGCCAGCAACCATGGATCCCGCAACGACGAAAATCGATCGCAATGCCTGGTGCTATCCCGCCGTCACGTACCACCACGTTTCACCCTCTGAGATCGAAGAGCTCTGGAGGTTTGAGCAAGACTGGTACAAGAGAGTAGGTTGTTCCTTGGATGCTATATTAAACATGAAACGCTGACCATAGTCAGCATGATGTGCTACTGCGTCACCGCGACATCTTCATGGAGCACGTGCGGCCTCAGATTCGAACATCATTGCTCGAATGGGACAACATGTCAGCTGACAAGGAGTACAATGCGCACGACCACGGCACTCTCGCAGACGAAACTGAACGCAATGCGTGGAAATCTTTCCGCCACTGTCACGCCGTCTGCGAGAAGAAGAAGGACTGCATTCAGTTCTCATATGAGTCTGGCAGTTGTTCTTTATCCTACTCGTTCCGATTAGGCTATGCAAAACCGAAAGAAAAGGTTCAATCTGGCTGGATGCTGGACAGAGTGGATGACTTGTTCCTTAACTTGGAGAGCAAGTGTGGAGTTCGGGACTGGTTTTCCCCGCAGGAAGGCGCAATCATCCATAAGAAGCGATGAGCATCAAGAAAATCGGGAGGTGATGGTGTTTATGGAGTCGGCCATTTTGAGCGTTTCAGCATGAAAGCATTAGAAAAAAAGATACCCCAAAGTCGAGCGCGCAAGACGCGCGCCGCACTCAACATTCGCTAGTTGTACATAGCATATAGTAATAGCCCCTGATGTCTTGGGCTCACATAAGAATCAATTTCCTTCAGTCACTCACGCTCCACAATACCGTAAGACCATAATTTCAACTAGGTGCCTCGAGACAAGTCATGGTCAAGGAGAAGACGTGATTGAGGCTGGGTCAAGAAAACTAACTAACCCAATTGCATTTCCAAGGTTCGCCACCAGCGCCCGTTGTTACCGCAAATGCTTAGTTCGACTCCAAAGACATACCCAGAAATCGCACATGCAGTAATCGTTTTCTAGACAAACAACAAACTCGGCCCTATTTCCTCGGACTGATACCTCCAAAAGCACCCAAAACCATGGCGCCTAATTTAGGCGCACTACTACTACTACTATTACCTCCTCCTTCTACACCACCACCACCACCACCACTAACTGCTTTACTCTCATTCTTCGTCGTATCACTAGGTACATGGGCAGATACTCGGACCGGGTCTTCCTGTCCTTCCTCTTGCTCCCACTTTGCATGTTGCTCGATACCACTACCGCGGAGCTTGAAATGGCCTTCCATTTCATCCCGGGGCGAATCGTCTTCAGGGCCCTCCCAGGAGGGCCTGCCATCTTGACCAGCATCTCCCTCTTTCATGCCAACCCCTAGCCCCTTCCCCTCACCACCATCTGCCGTATCCATTCTCCCATCGTCTTTCAGATCCGTCGTCGCCATGGGCACCTCGCCCTCAATCAGACCCCCCACCTTTAACCTCTTGACCTCGTCGCCCAACGTCCGGCCCTGATTCTCATCGATCCAGCGTCCGGACCCCGCTTCTCGCATCCCGTTTTGCGCCTTGGGCATATCGGCATTGACCAAGACGCTCTCGCCCTTCCAGCCCTCCTCCTCTTCCTCCTTCACATGCCCACCGCCGGTTCCCAGGCCCCCCTTTGCTTCCGCTTCCCTCCGCCCTGCATCGCCATCGATAAACGTCCCCCGTTCTCCACTTGCATTCTTCGATTTCGGCACCACACTTCCACCCCCAATCCACTGCCCCTCTCGAAACCCTACGCGCGTCACGCAGCCGTAGCTTGCGCAGCGCATCTCGTTTAGAACTGAGACTAGGGCGACGAGGGCGAGGACGAGGATTGTGGCGCGGGCGGTGCTGCGGGCGCGGAAGGAGACGGGGGAGCGGGTGCGGGGAAGGAAGGAGGTGTGCGATTTCTGGTGGGGGGAGGACAAGGGCGAGGGGGGTGGGGTGAGTTTTGGTTTGTGGACGTGTGGGGTGGAGGTGAACATATTTGCTGTTGTGAAGTTGGTGGTTGGATTTGCGGGAGGTGGAGATGTTATGGATTTGCTGTGAGGTTTTTGTTGGAGACGGATGGAATGGGATAGTGTGGTGATGGTGATTGTGTCTGAGAAGTGGCAAGATGTGTGCGCATGGATACCAGAGCCCTGAGTTCGCAGCACCCTAACCTCTCTCTCTCTCTCTCTCTCTCCCTTGTCTTCGACGATCCCAAGTCCCCACGTTCCCTGCTCTTCCCTTCTCTCAACCCACACTCGTCTCCACACCCTTACAACAGCACTCGCACCTCTTTTCAAACTCAAACCACGTTCTCCTCTTCCTCTTGTCCCCCTCCTTAACCGGCACACACACCGACTCCTGTGTCTCCTCGCTAGCCTCGTCACCTCCTTATTATATAATTTAATATCTACTCCCTTAGCCGCAGTTTTCCGGGGCACTGGTGGTGAAGTAAACACAGAAAACGCAATGTAGCTAGTGGCAAGTGCAAAACGTTTGAGTAGAAAAGGCGATGGTGTCGGAGAGGGGGAAGAAGAGGGGGAAGGAGAGGGGTAGATAGATGTGGCAATGAGGGGGAGGAAGTAGGTCGAGGAAGTACGGCGAGGGAGGCTGGGCACGCGTCATGTGTGCGTGCGTGTTGAGCTGCACATGCGAGTGCAAGGGACGTCAGTGGTTTCGGAATGTGTGCGCCGGCGCGTCGACGCGTGCCAGTATTACCTTGATTCCAGGCCCACTCCCTTGTCTTCGCGCTCCTGTGTCTAGCGCGTCTATTCGCACTGTTGTTGTGATGAGATCTGCAAGGGCGACAATGTCGAGAGCGGCGTTTATCATGTTGGGGACACGTGTGAGCAGCGTATGGCGGAAATGGGAGAACTGAACTCTGTTATGATCATTCGCCCAAGAAACGAAAACGGGATCTTACCCCGAAGATCCACCCCCCATCCACACACGCGTTTGTTGCCTAAGTCGCACAACCCCATCCCTTACTTATTCCTTGGAATCCGACTCTTAGGCCCAACGCACTCCCGCCCTGCCTTCCTCTTCAAACCAGCACTTCCACACAACTTCGTCCAGCCTCTTACTTTGCCTCCCTTTCTCTTTCCAAATCGTGGCCTCCCCTTTCTTTGCTCTGCTGCTTCTTCGTCTCCTTCCGAGGCGTGACCCCAGACGTATACCCTACAGGGCATCCGCTGCATGTATGTCGAGGCCTGGGGCGAAAGAGCGAACCTGGATGTTATGATCTTCGCGTGCACTCTGGACGTTGAAATGCGTCCTATCTTGGAGTGCGGGAAACTGGTGACTTGTTTTTGTGGTACTCAGAAAATAGCAAAGCCACTACGAAGTCTTGAAAATCGGTCAACTTCCACCTCCCTTAATTCAATAGGTTAGTAAATGACACAACGATATACAGGCTACCACACTCGGCGTTTTCTGGCGTCGTTACACTATATCTTCACTCCTTGCGGTATCGGTCTCCACTTGCTCACCATGCATGAAAAAAGGGAAAGAACAGTTTGAAGTGTAAGTGATAAAATTACAAACGACGAATAAACTCTTGTCCTAGCCAAGATAACAGCTCAGCAGCAGCATTAGATGACGAGAGAGATGAGGTATCAGAGAAACCGACCTACCCCCCCGTTTGCAAAACCAAAAGCAATCCATCCAATCCATCCCTTCATCAACGAGACCGTCGAGATCATGAACGAGAAAGAGAAAGATATCGTGACTTGTGCACGTCTTGAAAATAGACACCCGGCGCAATGTGTGAGTGGAAGACGTAGTCATTCGCCGAAAAGCGCCGTTCTCCCTCCCCTAGGTATATCCAAGGGTCACCATCTCTCTCCTATTCAAATCAACGAGCAAAACGCCCGCTCTTCCCCCAATGAGTGAATTAAAGCATGTACTGAATTACGTAAAAAGAAATATATCCGTGAATGAGGGCGCCAGTGCCTCCCTTGAAAAATTTAAATCAACTATCCTACGGGAGAGATCAGACCAGCTGTGAAGCTCGGCTTTCTCTTGCGCCCGGTGGCGGGTGAAGGTGGTGATATCGGCGATATCGGCGTATCGAATGTTGGTGATTTTGGAGTTGGAGGCTCGATGCCATTCTCAGCGTACTCCATGAGTGCTTTTGCATCATCGAGACCGGATATAGCAAGGCCCTGCCTCTCGTCCTCTTCCTGGATGACGCTTTCTTGAAGGCTCTCGCTCTCTTTTGATTTCCCGCTCTTTTTGCTATCGATATCTCCGGATCCAGTCTCAACATCGTCATCGTCCATGAGAGCTGGTGGGCGCTGTCGCATGGCTTGCGCCTTCTCAAGCGTGATGGTCTTCTGTTGATACGTCGTGCTTACTGAGAGTGTATCGTCTCGGTCGATGGTAGCTTTCATGAGCGCTGCCATCCACAAACGTCCCAATTGGAGGTTGTCGACAGCAAAATAGTGCACGAGAGGCTTGGTAAATTGAACGCCCTTCTGAAGCCCAGCTCGCGGAGGCACGAGCTTGAAAATGAACATTCCTTCCATGCCCTCATCTATGGCATTAGCACTATCGCTAGATGCGGCGGTTGGGATGGTAGCATTCTGAGGCGACGAGGGAGAAGATGATGCTCGCGTAATTGTTGCATGGAGACCAGTGATTCTTTCGTTGTTGGCCGGGAGCACACGATGCGAAGAGATGTCAATGAGCCCTTTCTCTTCAGTGTCAAACTCAGTATAGTAGTAAGAAAGACGTCGGCCTCGGAGAACAAATAAACGAGTCTTCCAGGTGGTCATGAGGCTGGAAGATTTTTTCTTCATCCATCCGCTGTAATCGCAACCCACCATGGCTTCTTGAGGAGTGAGTGCAAGGCGGCCTCGAAGGTAAGCGCTGGTGGTATGTTTCTTATTCTTTTTCCGCGTACCAATGGCCGTAGAAGAGCCACCGTTGAGTCGTTTGTTAACCTCAGGGGTTTCAAGATCGAAGCTCTTAGATACTGAAGTTCCAGATGGCGTGCTCGAACCAGTTCGTGTGGGCGATTGCACTGGCGATTCTTTGATAGGCGACGAGGCGGTCACGTCCCCTGCACTACTTGCATGTGCTCTCTCGCTTCCCGTGATTGCGTCGGAAATTGCTCGAAGACCAGTATTTCGTGATTTCTTTCCAAAGAAAGAATATGAATGGGTTTGAGCTGCGGGTGAGGGTGATGCACGACCTTGAGAGGAAGTTTCACTACCTGGAATATGTGGGGAGTTTGCGATGGCATCAATGCTGGGAGAGTCGGCGTAGTCGAGCCTTGTTACAGTAGGTGCCATCTCGTTCATGGGTTTCAATGGCCGCACGAAGTCGAAGGCACTGGAGCTGCGGTGGCTCTTGATGCTTGCACCGTAGTATGCCTTCGCGGCAGGAGACACGGGGCTAAGGGACTCGGCCGCTGAGTCGGTGCTTCCCATTCTACTGTGCCGTCGATTGAATGTACCGCGACGACCAGTCTCGGTACTATAGCTGGGGTTTCGGGAATGGCTGGGACTATCTTTCTTTCGGAGAACATTCCTAGCTTTACGGTTGTCTACCTCGTTGCCAGAGAAATAACCCCGATCTAAGTCGGCACTAGCCATGGGATTTATGCCATTTTCGCGATTGGAAATATCAAAAGCGGTTCCGTCAGTGCTAGCCGAATGTCCATGATGAGACGACTCTGGTCTTCGGAACTCTTGTGTGGGCCTTTGTGGTGGACCCATCGACCAGTTGCGGTCAAAAGATGGAGTTTTCTTATGGCTTGCTGGAACTGGAGGATGAGATTTGCCTTGCGTTGGAGGATTTTGTGAATAGTCGATGGAGGAATGCCTTCGGTTATGGTTTAGGCTACGCACCGATGCAGCAGAAGGGCGTGTAGGTGTGCCTAATCGAGGGGAAGCTGGGGTATTATGTGCGAGTGGCGAAGTTGCTTCTACAAAGGGTCCTGGTGAGTGTCCTGCTGTGGAGTTTGCGCGCGGAAGCAGCTGTCTGGTTGCGGGGCTAGCTCTTGAGCCTTGGCTTTCTCGTAGACTTGGAATCCTCGGAAGAGCTGCGCTCATTGAGGTAGCCCGATTCCTGACTGCGTCTGGCGTAGCCTCTTGCGCCCCGTCAAAAGAAGCTGCCGCTTTGGAGGCTTCTTTGACGGCTTTGACTTCCTGCTGCAGCGCCTTTATCTTCAACCAAGTACGGAGTCGAGGGCCTACGGGCCCCAATTCAAATTCCTTCAAAAATATTGTTGCCTGGTCCATTCCAAGAAGCACCTCTCCATTTATTTCCTGCTCTTTGAAAATGTCGCAATGTTTTTTCTCCACGCCTGCATCTTCCAAGTACTCCGCTACTCGCGCTGGTGACCAGCTCGCGACTTCTTGTTCCGTATGCACATTCTGTTCCTCATCTTCCGTCTCTTGCCCATTAATGTACGACGATAGCCGATGGTGGCTGCTGTATTCGCTCCCCGAATCGTTCGCTCTCAGATCCTTGCTAACAATGCTATGGCGCGGGGTGCTCATATCCGTAATGTGCTCATCGATGACACTCAACGTCTCGTGCATTACGGGGCTTCCTATAGACTGCTCGTCTCTGGACAGCTCCCCCCCCAATGTCATGCTGATACTCCTCGGCGCTGTCGCTGGAATTGACGTGTTGTTCGAAGCGACTGGCTGCGCAGCCGCACTTGGGCTCGAGATTTGCAGAGGGTTAGGGTGTGATTCCATCTCCGGACTTGGGTCTTGCGGGGGTGTAGGAACGGATGCGTCTGGGGTCGCTAGGGGTTGTGTGCTAGGTGGGTCGGAGGTAGCAGTTCCAATGTTGGATTGCGACTCATGTTGCAGAGACAGCGCGGACTGTTGCGAAGGGGCGCGATAGTGTAGGGCAGCAGCGCTGATGGTGGGCTTCGGGGCAGGGCGAGTGTAGACTGGGGGTGAGTTAGAGGCCAGTGCGACAAAGTTGGAGGTTCGGATGTAATGAGATTACACGGCTCGTAGCGGGAGTGAGTAGCTCGGATAGGGCGGTAGGGCGGTAGAGCGTACCTTCAGGAAAGAGCCCGCTGTCGCCGTTCTCAGTGTTTCTCCCCAGAAACCAGCCATCGCCAAAGTCATCGTCACGCTCGATCAGCTCGATGCGGTCCCCACGTGCTAGACTGAGCTCATCCGGACTTCGGGCTTGGAATTCATCTGCAGAGCACATGTCAGCGCAACGCTCGCCTCGTCATCTCGCCAATTGCGCTGGCGTGGGCCTGCGGGCAGAGGGCGGTATGTGGAGATGGGGGTACCTACGCACAACGACGAGCACATCGCCAGGCCGCGCGAACTCGGTGTGGGCGCCGGTCGCCATGGTGGCAGCTGGGCGAGGAAGGAGCCGTGCGGGCGAGGAAGGCGCGGTGCAGAAGGAGGGGGGGCGAGGCGACTACCACCTGGAGAGGGCATTCATGACCATCATCAGAAGTTGGTCCAGACGTGGCGCTGCGGGTTTGGCAGCTGTGGACGACAACAACGGGCCTGACTCGGGAGCTGGCTCAGAACAGATACGGCTGCCGAGCGTGGGCGTCGACCGCGGCTGCGGAGAGGTGGGCGGGCGCGGTGTGTGCGTTGGTAGTGTCCAGCGGTGCAAGCCCAGAAGAGGTGGTGTGTTGATGCGGGCTCGGACTGCTATCGTGGATCGTGGCGCTCTTGGGGTGGATGGGAGCAAATGGACAGATGGGGGGGGGAGCGGAAACGAACGTATGCAACCGTTTATTGCCCGCGCCAACGTCTAACGCATCCTGTTAATTGGCAACCGGACAGGATACAGCGAAAGCCGGCCGCTATTCGAAGCAGTGAATAGCCGCCGACGAATAGAGTGCCGGCTCCGGTGCCAGGGCCGTCACGTGATTGCATTTTCGTCGAGGCGTCCGCATTGGCACTAGCGCCTCTGTTGGCGCACCTCGCCGATGCTCGCGATGCGCGAGACACACCCGCTCGCACGCCCGACACGCAAGAACAGCGTTCGAAGCCCCCCCTCCTGCTCTCACGGCCTGGCATTGCCTGCCATGGCCTCGTAGCCGTCCCAGCAAGCTGCGCTTGTCGCCCGCCGCCGCCGCCCACTCGCTGTCACAGCAGCATGGTATCCCCGCATCCATTGCGCCTGTGGTTCCTGGTCGAAAGGCTCACGTTACGGCCATACGTCCGCACTCTCTACAATTCAGCAGCCGCGGACCTTCTGGCGGCGAGGGCGTAAGCATGACACCCGCGCCGCGTGCCGACCCGCGCCATGCCATTGCCATTGCCGCGGCCGCTACCCAAGACACGCTCAGTCTCGCTTTGGGGGGGCTTGGGGGGGGGCAGAAGTCGTGGATGACCGCGAGCGGCTCCAACACAGCGCATGCTCCGCAAGAGCGCACCGCAGTCCAGCTCAGTCGAGAAAGACATGTTTCCTCGAACTCGATCTCGCCACAGCTCGCCAACGTCGTGTCCACGGGAGAGGGCTCGCCCCTACCCCAATTCAACCCCGTCCTTCCGTCGCCATCACCCAGCCCCGATACCACTATTGATAGCACATCCATCAACCCCGGGGTTGCAACAACGGTCCCCAACAATGGCGATACTCTTGCTTCGCATCACCCCGACCAAGAGGCCGCGCCGCGCCAGTATATCTTGTCCAAACCAGCTTCCATAAACGATCTACGACAGGCTGAATTCTCACTCAAGAGACCCTCTGAGACCAACGAGATGCTAGCAGACAAACGGAGTCGTTTACAGACCCAGCAGAAAGGACGCGCACCAGCAGCTCCAATCGGCCACCGGCCCAGAACATCGATAGGCCAGCCATCATTCAATTATCCATCACCACGCCAAGTCCAGCAGGGTATGCAAATCCATGCTCAGGTGGGCAGATCCTCGCCACAGTTTCCAACTCCGTTTGGCCCACCACGATCCCTCTCCGCCGGTGGTACCCCGCAATCGTATGGAGTACCGCCGGGGAATCATGTCAACAGTCCTCATATGCACTCTCCAACTGTTCCTTCACCGCTCTCTCCGGCCGAGTACTTTACTCAAATGGACTGTACCCTGGCGCTTACCAAATTTTACGCCGTCCATTCCTCAGTGCAAGGCGGACATATTCGTGAGTCGCGTGATTCGAGCCGCCTTTCTGTTTTGACAGAGGCTGTGGAGAGGCAGGATTGGGATTACCTCACAATGCACCAATACTACTGCCTTTTCACTGTGGATTCGCAAAGTTTATCGCAAAACATCCTGCATCATCCAAACCTGAATGGTGCATTTGAGTTGATGCGCTACGTTCTCGAGCCTAATGAAAGGCTGTCGCAGGAAGTCCTCTATCTCTTCGCTAATTTCCCATTCCCAATAACCCGGATCGCCATGAACTGGCCTCGGATTCATCACCAGCAAGAGCAGAAGTTTGTTCAATTCATGGGTCTCTCCGTTAACTTTCAGTCCCTCATGACTGCCTGTATGAGGAGAAAGTATCCTCCACTGGTGCGAGAGCTCTATCACGGAGTTGGCATCACCTCATTGATCTTCCAACGAATTGTCTTCACGGCAATACTACGATGCGTCTGGAAGTCATCGCAACATCTCGAGAAAGAAGCTCTTACCATTTTACACAAAAACATAGAACACTTCTATCGCATGAACCATCCGATCAGTCTGCCAAGTAATCTCGAAGATGACGATCAGCACTGGTCTGGACTGCTGTGTGACCTGTGGCGTAGGTCTTTATCGCAGCCACATCCAAACAACATTCCTACCCACGTTTCTGATTTACACGCTTTGCAACCGCAGACCGCACAGGCTGCTGCACGTAGACGAGGGCAGCCTCGGATCCATGACCCTGCTCAACCTCATCGACTGTTGCAGATCCAGCCTACCCAGCCAAATTTGCAGGGAGCAACTCGGTCGTTCTTTCCTGACCGTACATATGTCCAACCCCAACAGCGTGACCCAAACCCTACTCAGTTTGGTCTCCATCAAGCCAATCTCAGAAGTCCCGTTCTCAAAGCTCAGTCAGCTGGGCCACCTCTGTACCAATTTGTGACAGGGTTCGCGAAGCATCCTGCGCGATTCAAGGATGCTGGTCGGAAGATTGAAACGTGGTCACTCCCCCTGAAAAACTTGAATACTATTCCAAAAGATATCATTCGTAATGTGGGTGAACCAGCGACTAGGACGGTGAACAAGAACAGCAATATGCTGCGCCTTCGTTGTGTAAAATGGCCATCATCCGAACCTGAGCCCCCAGATGAGCACGCCTGGGCGATCGCTGATACTTACTGGGCGCCCAATACCTACTTTACATTCAACGACACGCTCTTGCATCCGCGGAAGAAACTGTATTACGGGAAAGACTTGCCGATAGATATCAGTGCTCTAGTCAAGGAGGGAGACAATACCCTTGAAATAGCAGTTCTAAGGGAGGCCGATGATAAGAGATATCTCGAATATGCTCTTGCGATTGAGGTTATTGGCTTCCAATCTCACGACATTATCAAACAGCATTGTCTTACCGTAAATCACATTCCCGCTACGCAGACTCTTGACGAGATAAAGTCCAAGCTCTCAGCAACCAGCCTCGACGATGAAATCTCCATTGTCGCAAACAATCTTACGATCAATCTATTCGATGCGTTCAGCGCATCCCGAATTTGCGATATCCCCGCCCGCACAAAGACCTGTCGGCACTTCGACTGCTTCGACCTTGACACATTTCTACAGACACGGCCAAAAAAAGGCGATGCTTCTATCGTGGATCATTGGAGGTGCCCCATTTGTAGGGAAGATGCTCGACCCCAACACCTTATAGTTGACGGTTTCCTCGAAGAGGTGCGCCGGAAGATCGACGAAGATGGACTATTCCAGACTCGTGCGATAATCTTCAACCAAGATGGCAGCTGGAAACCAAGGATCGAGCCGGTTTCGAACGACGTGCGAGATTCAACGAGCCCTGAAGATGATTTAATTCTTGTACCGACATGCACAACCCGAAAACGGGGCGCGACTCCGGTCCAGGCCCCAATGGCCCCGATCGAAATGATTGACCTCAGCAATGATTGATCTTCTCTCTTCGTTCTACTCTTTGCGCCCGTCTCACTCATGATGACGGCCTTGGACCATGATTTTCCTTTTGTTATTTTGGAGGCGATTGCATGTATTCGGTTCGGCACTATACCACACCAGCGTCTTCAACCGCAGGCTCGGGGAGGATTCGAAGCCCGTGGAATTGGTACACAATATCACGTTCTCATATTTGTCAGCATATATATATACCCTTTTCGGCTAGTCGGTTTTCTACGGTCTCGGACTTATGGGTAGGTGGCGTATCAGAGTGCATTTATATGTTATGACAGTGCTGAGGGTTATCTTCCCAGCATGAATAGACACGTCAATGAAATGTGATATTTTTGTGCGGAAAAAATTTAGGTACGAAATTAATACAACTGTTCAGTTTAGTAATGGCCTCTTTATGTTATTGATGTGAATAGTTCCCCATTGCAATATTATCTGCTTTTTTTTTTGTTTCCTTGCTTTTTGGCCTTTTCCTACGGCGTTAAAAGAGCAGGAAATGCTGTCGCACGACGAATCGCTAGAGCCTTCTATCGAATCGCCATCCAGCGTTGACCCCTCCCGAGTTGCCCCCTCTTTTTCCTCTGCCCATGCACGGTACTCGTCAATCACGCTGCAGAACGTCCTCGTTCCTTACACGGCCCGAACCACGAATGTAAGTTTTGGAGGCTCAACAGACCATTTGTTGTTGGATGTGAGAGGATAACCCCAGCAGTTGAAGGGGGGGGGGGTTTTTCCTTCCATAACTCTCCAATGTATTGGGGTTTAATAAGTTGAAACAAAATTTGGTTCCAAATCTCTCTTTTTCTCCCGTGCTTCGCATCTGTTGCGTCGCGTTGACCCAGCTCTTTTCTGTGCCTTTTCTTATTGTCTTGCACATAATCTCCTTCTGGCGTGTCGTGTTCTGTAAGGATGAAAGGGGTCAAGTTTAGGCCAGTGTCCTATTTCTACCGTTTCGTTATATGTGGGAAAATTCCATTCGCTGTACCGCTCTCTGTAACGTCACTAGATCCAACTCTTTCCCCGCCTCTTCTTATCTAGAAAAGTAGAGACAAAGATACTACTCACAGTGCACGCCTCCCCTATAGCATTATGTTTAGGTTTGTGCATATTGTCATTTTGAATGCAAAAGTGCTCACTCATATATAGCACAAGCGGGGGGATGTAGAATGCGACAATTCATACCACTAGACCCTCAGCATAAAACCTCGAGCCAACGTTCTAATCATCAATACAGAAACAGGACAACCTGCCTATTTCTCTGCCTCCAAATCCGCAATCTGCAGAATCGCCTTTCCAAAGTTTTGCCCCTTGAGCATCCCAAGGAATCCGTC
Organism: Melanomma pulvis-pyrius CBS 109.77; assembly: GCA_010093585.1. NCBI lineage: Eukaryota > Fungi > Ascomycota > Dothideomycetes > Pleosporales > Melanommataceae > Melanomma > Melanomma pulvis-pyrius. The sequence goes on along the minus strand of MU001773.1, from coordinate 52,045 downwards.
GATGGAGTTATCAATGCCCACAGTCACGCTCTGCTTCGCCTTGAATGCACCCTCTGAGATCCACTTCTGTAGCTTCTCCTGGTGGTCCTTGGCGTACTTGGCGCCCATATTCTCGTCGCTGACGATGAAGCCGCGCATATTGATGCGTTTCGAGACAACCTGCATAAGGTTCCGGATGGGATATTGCTCCTCCGGCTTTGTGTTGTACTGGGAAATCATACCACATGCAACTTCATATGGTTAGCAGTTTAATTCGTCGAGGTAGGACTGAAACTTACTGATTCTTCCAAAATTGTTCATAGCACCAATGGCTGCCTCGAGCTGCTCGCCACCTACATTTTCGTAGTAGATGTCAATTCCCTTGGGCGCTAACCTGGCGAGTGCGTCCGCAGGCTTTTCTTTCTTGTAGTTGAAGCCATCGTCAAACTTCAGGTCGTTGACAATGAAGTCCAGTTTCTTGTCGTCTCCAACACTACCGATGACTGTGAGGCCCTCATGCTTTGCCAATTGACCAACTAATTGACCAACTGCGCCAGACGCAGCCGAAATGAAGATGGTTTCTCCCTTCTTTGGCACGCCAATCTCGTAGAATGATGACCACGCAGTGAGGCCGGGCATACCAAGCGCACCGAGGAAGTACTTGACGTCTAGATTGTATGGGTTCTCTAGCTTCCGTGCCCGTTCAGTGACTTCCTTTCCCACGACTGCGAACTCTGCTGTTGGGATAGGCGCCAAGTTGACAAGGATATCGCCTGGGGCAAACCTTGGTGTGCCCGATTTGATGACCTTGAAAATGGCGGCGTTCGCGATGGGCTTGCCGAGTTCAAAAGGTGGAGAGTAGGATTTCGTGTCGGGTGAGCGCATCCGTCCGCGCTGATAGGGATCGAAGGAGGCATAGTAAACTTTGATAGTAAGGCCACCCTCTGGGGCTTCTTGTTCAAGATCAAACGGGTGGTCTTCGACAGCGAGATCCTGGCCAGGAACCGGCCATCCATTTGGCGCCTTCTTGAAGATCAGACTTTTGTTCTGAACCATGATGGCGTTGTAGAGGTAGGCGTGCGAAGCGGGGTAAAAAATGGGAATGAGACGAAACTGAGAGTTAGGACACGAAGATGGACTGTGAAGCAGCTCAATATGTTCAAACCTGCTACGTATATACTCTAAGCCAGCTTATAAATATGAACTCGGACGTCTGCCTGAAGCAGACATAGCATCATGGTCAGAGCCTGTACGGTGTGCCTTTTCGCCGAATCGTGTCCGGAAGGGGCTACTCTTGCGCTGCCATATTGCGTGAGTAGATGCCTCGGGACACAGTTTTCGTGGCGGATCCAGAATAAAAATTCTACGCGAGTTTTGAAAGGTGGGAATGACGACGAAGGGTGGCATTCGTGTTAGTGGAGGGCAAACTGCCTCGGCTGTAGATCATAGTGGGCTGGTAATTAGTAATGCAAATATGTCGAAGTGTTCGGGCGGAATATCGTTTATGCGTACATATCAGCGCACGCCGGGAGAGGCAAAGAATAGTATGATGTGGGGAAATCGACAGATAAGACTTTCTGATAGAATATACGCCCCGTGTCCCCGTGAGACTGAGAGAGCGAGAGGATAGGGGGAACCACATCTGATTAGTAGGGTTTCAGCACGCTGCAGGTATGACATGATGTGTCAAAACCCCGTAATAACACATCTATATACCGAGGCATAAGACAGATAACACGTTGGTATGTATATTACCATCGCTGACCGTAGTTGAGCGATTTGACGCAGGATGCTGGAGCTTCTCCTCTCCGGATGAACTCGGGCTGGCTTTTGAGTATGGCACGATGACTGAACTGGGCTGCACCTAAGGAAAATTCATCGATATAGGGTTGATATGGTCTGGTCAATTCCGGCAGACAACATGCTGCTAATATGAAGCAAGGGGCGGAGGGTCCTAATCAGCAGAGGAAGCATACAAGCGAGTTAGAAGGAGGAACAGAGAACCGAAGACCGAAGAGCATCTCGAAGCAACGTCCGAAGACGGAGGTACCGTAAAGGCTTCGTCGAAGTAAGAGATTGAATATCGATGAAGTGAGCAACGAAAGGAAATCTGCAGGACGCCTGGATTTGATATGACGTTTGAGCTCGGACCATCATTACGTCCCGCGGCTGCCAAGCTGTGAACACCATCGCCTTTCTTCACAACAACCCAATCCCAATCCACACTTCACTATTCCACTCGCACTCTAGCCCTACTCAGACATATACTCCACTCAACCATCGCCCACGCACTGTTCAATCCGCTACACCCGCAATTGGACGCGCAATGTCGAAGCCCACGCCCTCCGACCCCCCACCATCCTACGAAGCCGCCGCGCAGCGCGCAGCACCCTCACAAGAACCCCTCCGCTCGCCACGAGGCCCGCCACCAGGACCCAGAAAAGCGCTGCCACCACCACCGCCGCTCAACCTTCCATATCTAAATCTACTGCGGACACAGAGAGTGATTCTTGCGTCGCAGTCGCCGCGACGCCGGGAGCTGCTCGCACAGGTGCATAACCTCAGGGCCCTTTGTCCAATACCATGACCCGAATCCTGAACTGACGCTATATTCGGGACGTAGATCGGGCTCACTAACGTCGAAATTGTGCCCTCGACGTTTGCCGAAAACCTGTCTAAAAGCATCTCGCCCTTCGAATACGTGCTCGCCACCGCCCGTGAAAAATGCTCCGAGGTATACAGCCGCGAAATCGACAACACGGCCAAAGGCGAGCCCGCGCTGGTTCTCGCCGCTGATACCATCATCATCTCGCACAGCGGCAAGATCCTTGAGAAGCCCCGGAGCGAGATCGACCACATCCAGATGCTGCAGATGTTGAGAGACGAAGGGACGCACAAGGTGGTCACCGCCGTTTGCGCCATGGCGCCCATGGAGGCAGCCATCGACCCGGGGTACAAGCAGGAGACGCATGTCGAGGAGACAACAGTCAAGTTCGATCCTAATGGTGCGTGACTTGGTTCTCCCGCCTTCGTCGAGGACCCCCAGCTAATCATGCAATGTGCAATGCAGCGACCGACGACCTGATAATCGCATACGTCAAGACCCGCGACGGCGCGGACAAGGCTGGCGGGTACGGCGTCCAGACTGGAGGCGCGATCCTCATCGAGCGCATCGAGGGCTCGTACGACAATGTCATCGGCCTGCCGCTGCGCCTGACGCTTCAACTCATTGAGCGGGTCCTGGTGCCGGAAGTAGATGACGACGATGGGATGGACAATATGTTCAATCTTAGCGGCGACGAAGACAAGGATTGAGCGGAGAGGGGAAAGTAATCGCTGCGGCATTTCGAACCGGATCTCGTGGCGCCATGATCAGGACTATTTCGGCATGGAATTATCCCATGCTATGATGTGGACAGAGTTGGGCTTTTAATGTGTATGGTATGAGGACGTAGTTCCGCGAGGCAGGATAGACCGAGACCTTGGAATAAGCGTCACTGACTAGCTACAAGGTCTGATCTCATGAGGTATATGATCACGTCCCGTGTGTCTTCTGCGCAAGCGGATCAGGACGAAAAATTTATAGACCATTTTCAATCAAGCGAAGAACGAATTCTACGAATCATCATAGCCATCAATCTAATTGGTTGGTTTGGTTTGGTTTGGTGCAGTCTTTCCATGCATTGAGTGAACGTGCTTCGAATTCCTTATGTGTGCCTCCTACTACGCTTCCTGAACAGGCTTTCCTCGTGCCGCTTTCCATATCGCTGCTTGTCTAGCATCTGTGATTCGTGTTTGTAGCAGGCGACGCCTTACCACGGCTCGCCCTGCCGCGTTGCATCATTGCAGGACATTTGACCCGGGGCGCAAACCGGTGTCTTGTATTAGCATATCAACCTCCTTGACCTAGAACTCACTCCTTCACGCGATACACAAAGTACTGCACTACCGTGGGGTAGCGATCCCTAAGGTAACACAACTAGATAGCAGAGGAGACGTGGAAGGGGGGGGGGGCTTCCGATCGGAGCGGATATTCGTCATAGATGGGGGAAATAGTCGCTCCACTCCGGCGTCTGGTACACCGACTCCGGGACGCGCCGCAGACTGACGAATCCCTCTACCACGAGGTACACCCTGGCCATGACGAAGAGCGGCACGAAAACAAACTGCGTGACTTTGGACAGGATCCAATTTTGACTGAGGCGCGATCCGATGACGTCGACGGATTCGATGCGTTCCTTGATGAGGAAGTACAGCCAGAAAAAGATGCCCGACGAGCCAATGGCTAGAGAGCTCGTGATCCACAAGTAGCGTTCCGCGCGCGTGGGAAAGTACTCGTGCCACGCAGCGATGTGGAGGGCGCCGTATGCGGCAGCGGCAAAGGCCAGGACGGACTTCAGACGGTCTTTGTGGATGTTGACGCTCCCGAGGTACGAGAGCCCGAGGAAGTTGGCTACGTGCGTGTCTATGTAATTCGCCTCTCCGACGAAGAGACCAAGAGTCGATGTGGTGAAGAAGAAATCCATATACGATGGACGATTCTCGCACTGCGCCCAGAGGTCATCAATCAGTTTATTGGCGAGGAGCCAGCGGTTGATTGCGAATTGTGAAAGGGCGTCGCGCTTGTGGCAGTCGCTGAAGGCCCGACGACAGTAGCCCCTGGTGTGCTTTAGTCCGTGATGCGGTTCTTGGAGTTGGAAGAAGATTTCGTGTTCCGGGGCTGTCTTGAGCTTCGTGTCCTTGAATTCGTAGATCACGTTGTGATCGTAGGGACTCGGCGATGGTGTTCTTTCGTGAGAGCCAACTCGGAATGGTCCAAGGGGACCAATGAATTTCACTGGGTCTCTAGCTCCTGTGCTACCAACGCTGAAGTGCGTTTCGTGTGACTTAGTGAGCGTATCCGGAGGGGCTGGTCTCTCTTCTTCGACGGTGATTGTTGGCGCCACAACTCCTCGCTGAGATGGGGGAGTGTATGCCATACATCTCATTTCGGTCACCTCGTCGTCTTTGCAGCTACTGATTAGGCTGCACATCCACATGAGCGCTAGATATGGGTCCATCCAGTCCTCATGTGGGATTAAGACGGGATCTTTGACCTCGAGAGGCTTGCTCCACCAGAGAAGGTAAAGGACTAAAGCGCACAGCACGTGACCGATGGTGTTGATCTCTAGTAGCGTGACCGGCAGGTGGGCGTTTAGCCTCGCTATAGTCTGCACAATCATCCATCCGGCTTGCAGACACACAAGAGTCTTGGCTAATCCATCAGCCTTACTCTTGTCCCGAATTTGGTTTTCATGAATCGGTGGGAGACGTCCGAGAAAGGAAAGTAACCGGACGCCTTCTGGAGTCAGGCTGAGTCTCGGGTCACCTTCAAAGCAATCGCCACCTGCTTGGACTGTTATGCCCCCCATGACGGCGAAGTAACATTGAATGGTGCCCCATTCTTGAAGCTGCTGCTTTGGGAGTGAGTCCAGCTCGACACCCTAACGATGTTAGCGAGTCTTTCTTTGCAATTCTGCTCCTCTTCCAAAATGACGCACTTGAGCTTTGCGATATTTCACATCCAACGAGATTTCACGCTCTAGAAATTCCAGTCAGTCTTTCTATCTCCGTTCTCACACATATGACGTACTCAGCCACTTGGCCGTAAGAAATTGAGCGAACGCCGTGGAAACCACCAACTCAGGCGCAAAGATGCCCAACAGAATCCATCTCGTACGTCTTAGATTCCGTTGCTTCAGTGTCGAATCCTCAGTAGGCACATTCAAATGCAGCGCGCTCCAGACACAAATCGTGAGCGTCAACACGCAACTGACAATCAGATCCCAGGTGCCACGAAAGTTGGGGGCTGAAAACCAGGTGATCGTCTCGACGTCTGTAGAAGCCGCATGGCGGATAAGAAAGAAGATGGCTAGAAGAAAGAGCATTATGACAAAACAAACACGCTGCTGAGAGTGTGGAAAAAGAAAGGTGGAAGGATAGAGGATCGTGGCGAAGGCATCGTGTATGAGGTGGAAGGCCGGGGACGCGCTGCAGCAGGGGTTGCAGCAGCAGGTGGCCATTTGCTGGCTGTGCCTCACCTACAGCGGCACCATGTCTGGGACGAAAAGAATCCCCCATTGTCGCAATTAGGCGACGACAACAAACAATTTTCGGCTTTTAGAGGAGGCAGGCCCTTTAAGTTCTCCTTGAGATGGATGTTAAATTTGAGTGATGATTTCGGGAAGCTAGCCGGCGTGGAAAGGGAGCCAAGTACAACGCCCGAGCTTGGCCACACTATCTTACTCGTAAGCCGAGAGCTCCAAATTGACTGAGAGCAGATGACATGAGCGATACGGTTTGTCGTGGTGTTGCGGGTCTCGGGAACCACGCGCTTTCTCCGCTTCCGAACAAGGACCCGTGCGCGAGGAACAAGGCTGCAAACGTTACGAAACGTTTCCAGCAACCTACTTGGCCCAGCACGCAGGATCAGTTACATGCCAAAGCGATAGGATTTCCCTGTATTGTTCCTGTATGCGGCGAAGACATCATGTGACACCCTGCAATGTTCCGTCATCAGTGGTAATTTGCAGAACTGTGCATGCCAATTGCTACGCGGAATGCGCGACTCGCTGGGCAACATGAGAAGGTTGGATATCCAGGCACACCCGCCGCTGGCAGATGCCCGTCTGCCGCCCACAAGAAATAGCATCGGCCCCGTTCTGCCCGCGGTTCTGTGCTGCACGGCTCCGGGCCAGTCCCCTAGTCCGAGAGGTGGTGGGGACCCGAAGTCCTGTGCGCCGGAAGACTGAGACAACACGACCATCTCCAGATATAAAGATGGAGTGAAGAGCATCTTGAAATGGCCAGCATAAGAACGAAGATTGCCTTTTCACATCCAAATTCATTCTTTGATCCATTCCAAAGTGCAGAGCAGCAGCCAGCCAATCATGGCCAAGCAGCAGTTGAAGCCGACGTTTGACGGTTAGTGGTGCACTACACAACATCAATACTCGCCTCAGGACTGACCCGATGTAGATGTGATGGGGTGCCAGTCAGCTTGCTACGAATGGGCGGACAGCTACGATAGCAAGGTGCGGCTCGCATTTGGTTAGGGTTCCCAACTAGGAAATTGACCGTGATATCAGGACTGGGACCGTCTGCGCAAGTGCATTGCACCTACGCTCAAGATCGACTACACGTCTTTCCTCGACAAGAGCTGGGAGGCCATGCCGGCGGAAGAATTTGTGGTCATGGCTTCCGACCCCGCCGTGCTCGGCAACCCGCTGCTCAAGACGCAGCACTTCATCGGCGGCACGAGGTGGGAGAAGAACTCGGAGGAGGAGATGACGGGCTACCACCAGCTCCGGGTCCCGCACCAGAAGTACACCGACGACACGCGCACGAAAGTGGCGGTCAAGGGACACGCGCACAGCTTCAACAAGCACTGGTACAAGAAGGTGGACGGGGAGTGGAAGTTTGCGGGGCTCTGTCCGGACATTCGGTGGTTCGAGTACGACTTCGACAAGGTATTTGCAGAGGGACGGGACTCGTTTGGCGAGGCCAAGCAGGCCAGCGGGATCCCAGCGACGGCCTGAGCGGGGGGTTGAGGTGGTCCATGTTCGTCTGTTGATAGTGTTTGTCAGAGAATGCATGCCGCTTTTGGAACGAATGCCGTGTGCCAGACTTGAGCAGCGTGAGGAGAAGCAGCGCGGCCAGCGCGGCCAGCGCGGCCAGCGCGGCCAGAAGCGGAGGGGGGTGCGACGGAGGGTGCGACGGTGCGGTCGAGCCACGGACTGGAGCACAAGGTATTGGCTGGTGCCGGAGGGAGAGCTGGTGTTGGGGGGGTGGGTAACATGGGCGGAGGGCTGGATGGGCGGAGAGCTAGACGGTGGACGGCGCAGCCACTGGCAGGTGCTGGAGAGGCAGCGTCTCGCCGCTGGCGACCACAGCAGTATGTACACAGTATGCGGGCCATGTTTACGTGCAGCTCCTGACGACGCACGCACAGTGCCCCTCGCGCTCTATTAATAACGCCGATCGTGCAGGCCCTCGTGCAGGCCCTCGTCCAGCCCCTCGTCCAGCACCGTCCAGCGTGCCCGTCCACTGAGGGATGCGCGATAGATGAGGACATCGAAGATCCAGAAAGCTTGATTCAGCCCCCGCCCGCGCCTCCACCGCGGGCAGAGGCTGGGTCGTCGCCTCGACCTGCGTGCCCACATGACCGGATTGGCCGGCACTGCCGTCGGGTCGCTTCGTTGAAAGCGGACCGGGGCTCGACTGCATCTGCTGCCTCTCCCCCGCCCTCTGCCCTCCCTCTACCCTCACCTTCGCCGTCCGCTGCCATCTCATCCTTTCGTGCGGTGCTGCCCTGTCTTCCTTTTGCGTTGCGGAGTTCTGATTGTCTTCGGGATTGCACTCTGTCTTCTCTCCTGGAGTCTGGCCTTCTGGTACGTACGCCGCTGCTCTCATAAATTTCTGCACACCTTGGCGGCCACCGCTGCACCGCGCCGCCCAGCCCCGTCGCAACAGCGCAAAGCTGGCCGCCCTCAATTGCCTCCCGCCGCGAGCCCGCCGCCCCTGGCCTGAGCCCCGGCCACGGCGCCGCGCCCCTCGCACAGCTCAGCGCCGGCGCCAGCTGCTGCTGCTGCTGCTGCTGCGTGCCCATTGCGGGCGCGTCCGGCGCCCACGCCCGCGCGCGCCGCTTCGAGACAAAGAGACGCGGGGGGAGGGGGGTCGGCGACGGCGCTGCTGGCGAGCTTCGTGCTACGCTGCTGCTGCTGCTGCCACGCCATGTGATTACTTGTCCCACTGACCGCCTGCCCAGATTCGCGACACGGTTCCTGCCCCAGCTTCACCTCCACCACGGCCGCTCGTTCACTGTCTCTCGCCCGCCTCGCCCGCCTTCCCCCTCCCCGGCGTTCCGTCGCAGTCTTACTGGCCCATCTCTTCCAGCTATCATAGCCTACACTCTGTTTCTGCGTCTCCCCCCACAGCTCCCGGCTCCCAGCTCCCAGCTCCCAGCTTTCTTTGCGCCCCGTGCTCTTGGACGCCCGCGACTCCCCCGTCTCCCGCCCCAAAGGCCATAGACCCGGTTTGTGGCGGTAAGTGCAGCCTGGAGCTCCCACGCCCGCGCGAGTGCCTCCATTTTCACCCACGCTAACGTATATACTTGCCTCGCGCGCAGATCGACTACCGTACAACTCCAACTTCGATTCTCCGCAATACTTTTAGCACAACACACTTACTCTCTTATCTTCCCCGCGCAACCTTAATCTTCCGAGCTTCTGCGACCATGAGTTTTCAGAATTACGACGGCTTTCAGGGCCAGGCCACCGGCGAGCAGCCCGGCGCGCCCCCCCAGCAGCCCGACATGGGCCAGCCCATCGACAACAATGCAGGCGGCTTCCCAGCGGGCAACATGGGCCCTCCCGGCGGCGGCGGGCCCGAGCAGCAGGGCGGCGATGCGAAGACAACCCTCTGGTGAGCCCCACCTCCACCGCAGCGCCATCTGCCATGTCGCAGTCGCAGCCCCAGCTAACAGTTGCGCAGGATGGGCGAGCTCGAGCCCTGGATCGACGAAAACTTTGTGCGCAGCATCTGGTACAATATGGGCGAGCAGGTCAACGTCAAGATGATCCGCGACAAATTCTCGGGGTAAGCACACGAGCGCACACGGCATATTAGAATATGCTAACTACTAGGCAGAAGTAACGCTGGATACTGCTTCGTCGACTTTGCGAGTGCCGCTGCGGCTGCCAAGGCTCTCACCCTCAACGGACAGCTGATCCCAAACTCAAACCGTCCCTTCAAGCTCAACTGGGCGTCAGGCGGCGGTCTCGCCGATCGCAGGTGAGCACTGAATCCCACCGACATGAACTGGGCCAAAAGTACTAACAATTCAGCGACAGTCGTGATGACCGCGGTCCCGAGTTCTCCATTTTCGTCGGCGATCTCGGCCCCGAGGTGAACGAGTTTGTCCTCGTACAGCTGTTTCAGAACAAATTCGGCTCTTGCAAGTCTGCCAAGATCATGTCGGACCCTATCAGCGGCATGTCTCGCGGCTACGGATTCGTTCGCTTCACTAGCGAAGAGGAACAGCAGAAAGCATTGACCGAGATGCAAGGAGTCTACTGCGGCAATCGCCCTATGCGCATCTCGACCGCGACGCCCAAGAACAAGAGCGGCGGACCTGGCGGACCCGGCGGACCCGGCGGACCTGGAGGCATGATGCAGCCCGGCGGCGGAGGCCCCCTTGGAATGTACTCCATGAGTGCCCCACCAATGGGATACTACGGCGCGCCTCAACCCATGAACCAATTCACCGATCCAAACAACACCACCGTCTTCGTTGGAGGCCTCTCTGGTTACGTCACCGAGGATGAGCTCCGCTCCTTCTTCCAGGGCTTTGGCGAAATCACCTACGTCAAAATACCCCCGGGCAAGGGATGCGGCTTCGTCCAGTTCGTTCAGCGCCACGCTGCCGAGATGGCCATCAACCAGATGCAGGGCTATCCCATTGGCAATTCGCGCGTCCGCCTCTCCTGGGGTCGCAGCCAGAACAACTCAGGACCGGCAGGTACCCCTTACCGGCCTGCCCCGCCGCCCCCAGTCTACCCGTCCATGGGCATGCCGCCCACCCACCCCTATGGCAATTTTGCCCCAATGAAGGTGGGTGACATGCAGGACCCAAACCAGGGCGCCTACTAACGTCTCACAGTAAGCACACTCTTTCTCTCGTCAGTTCTATGGCGCTCTTGCTTGATGATTTACCCGGTTGGCTTATTCGATGACCCTCTCTTTACGACTGCCCTCATGACTCTCAAGCGATTTGGTCTTCTTTCTGCACGGGCGGTATATAAAAGTTGCAACTTGACGAACCAATCTTGCGATTGAATGGCCTTTAGAGAGGAACTTGTATAACAGCTACGGCCAGTGCACAACTGGCTTCTGGGGATATTGGGTTGTAGCTAGTATTCTTCATCGGGTCGGATGCTTTTCTTGCTTTCACTCGTGTGCGCATGATCGGCCGGCTGTAATCGACAAGATTTTCTACATTTTCTGTGCTTGACTACTTGCCTTTGCCTTGTTTACAGCGCCTTGTTTCCATTTCGTCATCGTATTTGGGCTTCATTGTTTGATTTGGGCTTCTATTGCCTTGCATGGAGACCATACTTTTTGTTGAATCAGGCTAACATTCTCTCGTCCTAGTCCCTACGCCGTTCAAGCTCATCACCCACCGCCTGCTCTCCCAATCGTTCCAAACGGCCACCTCGGGCCTCATTTGCCAGACATATCGGGATCCGCAGACGGAATAATGGCATCGAACATGAACGAGCTCAGTATGGGCCAGAACCAGTCGCACAATCGGCTCGACGCAGACCCTCGCAGTCACGAAAACGGTTTCTCTCAATAGTACAACGTCTATTAGTCTTCCAACCTCAACGGCTCCCGATATATACACGGTTTCCTTTCAGTCCTTCATCACATCGGTTTTAATGACCCATCTTCTATACACGCGAGGTCACTCGAGCGTATTAGCAAGGCGTCTGGCGTCTGGCGCCCATATCCAAAAGCTGTCTGTCCCGGGGTTGCATTCGCATATTAGTGCACACTTAGACTTGGTTGCGTGGGGCCCTTGGATCATTCGGGCATCCCGGAGGCTATCTCTTTCCCTTTCTTTATTTTCCTAGTATTGGTGGACCCCTGTAGGCTGAATTGGGTTCACACGCGCTGTTTAGTAGTACGGAAGTGGTGGTATAATGCTGTAATATCCCTAGCAGTTCAATTCGATTGGATATGCTCAGACTGTATTTGCTATGTGACCTCTGGTGTGTTGTTATGGTTCGTGAGTCGGTTTTCCACTCAACTCCTCCTTGTGATCACCCACATGCGAACATTTCAGAGGACAGTCAAAAAGGTCTATGGAGAGTTTGAAAGAACGAAACCCTGTTACTGCAGTTGGTAGAATGATAGTTGCACGAGATCCTGGTACATGAACTCGGAGCTGACAACATGGGGTCATTTTCAGCGACTGCACCTTCCACCTAACTCTCTCCATAGCAGCTACTGGAAGGAACGATTCGCCTTAATCAAGCAAACTGTGCATACGCCTCACTTCTTCCTGACCACACCTCCAAACGCCGGGAGTCGCCGGCGACACTCCTCTCTCCGTGCTGGCCCGCCATGCGGTACGACAACTGGGATGTCATTGTCTTCCCACGAGATTCTCACGTCCCCATTCAAGAGTTCAAGACGGCCTGCTATGTTTCTCAAGGTGAGTGTGCGCAGCCCTTGACTACTAAATTGGTCAATTACTGATTCGTCTCCTACCTATAGATGGCCGCCAGCTTCCTACGATGACTTGCTACATCGCCTCGCTCCCAGCTTCGATCCCATTCCGTGTTTCTATTCACCTGTGGACGTTGAAGGCGAAACCGTCTGCTCTCATCGAGTCTCGGCGGAAGCCAAATCAGCGGGTCGTTTATACTACACAGGTTATCGTGGATGGGGTACGAGTATTGTGAGTAGAGTGTTCGCGTGAGCATCTTGACTGGAGACACTGCGTACTGATAGGACCAGCCATGAACTGTTCGAGGCCGACCGGTGGCCGCAAGAGATAGGTCCGTCTTCTCCGTTACACCAAATACTGTCACATCATACTAATTTCACCGCAGCATACGAAAAGCGATCGATTGGGAATCCTAAACATTCCTCTAGCCAGCGAAAACAACCTCTCGAATTCCCCCCCTTTCATCAAAACGTACTGATGCAAAGCTCTTGGGACGCTCGGGAAAATAACGGAAGAATCAAATTTATACTGTCTGAACAGCTGATTAGCAATTCTAACAGTACTAATGAACTCGAATTTGGGGCGGCGAATGATATCGTTTGCTTCTCATTTCAACATGCCCCTACAGGTTGCTCTTGCTTCCACTAGGCCATCTCGATATGCTTGCTAACAATAGAAGATATCCTTGAACAAGCCGGCATCTCATGGCCGATCCGCAACCCCCTCTACCGTTCACCTCCAAGCGATGTCGGTCCCTCGACGCTACAGACTCCCTGGCTGTACACCCCGTCCCACAATCCACTCTCAGGTGGCCAGATAGAGTCTCCACTTATGACGCAGTACATATCCCCATTTGCACGGCCTTCGAACCCAGAACCATTTGCGAGACCCAAGACCGATCCTCCTCCCCAGATCTCACACTTACGGAGGCCACCGGTTGAGGGAAGAGGCCGGATAAAAGTCGCGCCATGGGACCAAACTATGACTGCGTCGTTGGGAAATTCTTTGGACGACGTGAGCATGGATACTTGGTCTACAAAACAGTCCACGTCCACATCGAATACCGATGCTTCAATGCCCGACATTCTGTTTGCATCACCACTATCAATGCGAGGTAGGAACAGCTGGCGCAACCCGCCCAAGGAGTTCGACCGAGAGAGAAGCAAGCATTGGGAGGAGAACCGATCGTCAATGCGTGGTGGAGAGAAACATATGGTCGTAACACTGCGGGAAGACCAGTTCGGACAACTAGTCGAGGCATTGAGCCCCCCAAAACGAGGTCGTGATCGTGAGCCCAGCTCTCGTCCCGTCGATCAAGACCGCAGCAACTCCATCCAGACGTCATCGCAGGCCTATCCTCCTAAGATGGGACCAACCGGGTTACCGATAAACACGCGTCCATCGGCCGCATCACTTGCACGTACGGCTTCTTACCCAGACTTCCATCTATACATGAGGAATTTGTCGAACAAACTTTCACCGACTAGGACAGACGACAATAAAGGTGCAAATGAGGCCCAGAAGTCTCCAGACTTATACCACCCCCCTTTTGCAACTGGCAAGGAGAACCGTGTCCCGACTCCTTTTCCATTTGATACGCGCATTCCGACGCCGTATCCGTTCACTCATGGAATAAGTCAACTTCACAGTCATGGGCCAGGACCTAGATTATCGTCCTGGGACTCTGATGTCTCGATGCGGGACCCTTCGTCTCACTTCTCCAGTCTCTCACGCTTCGAAAAGGGACCGCAACAATTCCATAGCAAGGGCGGAAAGAATAGTCCAGCGTCCACCCCCGCCGCGTCCGGTAACTTGAAGTCGAGGAAAGAGGGCCTGGTGATTGAATCGCCGGCGCCCGACAATGTTCGCCACGACAAGAGTCTACTGTCAACTCCTCGAGACCCCCTGCCAAAAGAGAATACGAAAAGGCTCGAGAAACACCATACTATCGAATCTCAATCTAGCACCGGTTCCCTCGCCAGCAACTCCAATACAGAAACCACACCCTTTGTCCCTGGCCATAGAAGCGGAATGGAGAGTCTGGATTCTATGGGTAGGGTTGAGAGACAGTTATTCAGTGCACTAGGCGAGGAGCTGAATACGAGTTTCGACAACCACGATTACAACCACGGTCATGATAATTCGAATACGAATCCGAAGGTGAACGCGGTTATGAATGATAATGCGAGCCCTACGTTCTTTTTAGAGGGATTAGGAGATCTTGGAGATAGTCCGGTTCAGAAGAGGAAGAGGAAGGGATCGTTTGGTGCGGAGAGGGATAGCAGCCCCGTTATGAAGATGGTGAGGGAGGGGCTGGGCGATGGGGGTGGGGTGATGGATGGGGAGATGGATGTGGATATGCCGAGGTTGAGGGGGGACTGAACAAGCACAAATTGCGCCCAGATGGTGGTGGTATTTGATACGTATACTTAGCCACAAGACTGTGTCGATGAGATTTGGACATGTCTTTTTGCGCCAGGGGCGCGTATTGGGTGGGTTACTTTGAGTACTTTGACCATAAGCAGTTTTGAGATAGAAACACAATTGTCGGTAGAGTTTGAAAAACACGGGATCGTTGATAGTACAGAAATGGAATTAGAAGCGCCACTTGGAGCTATGGATATTTCCTTTGGGGTTTCCCTTCGCTTTCTCTTCGTGAGGCCGAATGAAGGAATGGTATATAGTGTTCCAGAACGCCGTACTGTGGAATGCAAAAAAAAAAAAACACCCTCATTTTGGGAGAAACGGAGGGAAGAAAAGAGGCATGTCGCCCCGCCGACGGGGGGTCGGACTCCTATCCCGTGCATTCTTTTACGCTTCCTCGGCCTGGCCCGCCTGCAGATCTCCGCGAGAGCCCGCGATGCTGTGGCTCTGCCCACGCATCTCTACCTTTCCTCGTCTTCCTCACTTGTATTGCCCCTGCCCTTGCGGCACGCCCGCAGGCGGCGGTCCATATCCCGGGCCCCCCGGGTGGCCCCCTTGATTCGGATTCCCCATCATGACGCCCCCATCGGGGTGGCCGCCACTCATGCCCATCTGCTGCTGCACGTCGGGCCGGTACTTGATGTCTTGGTTGAAGCGGCAGATGTGGCAGCCGACTTCCTTGTAGGGCTTCAGCGAGAAGGGGATCAGAGGCACGAAGCAGAATGTGAACCACTCCCTTTGGGTGTGCGAGTTAGCGTGTGTGTGTGTGTGTGTGTGTGTTGTGGGGAGGGGATGGGAGGGCAGTACCATCGCTTCATTATGCGGCCGGAGAAGTTACCGCAGTTTTGGCATTGCACGGTGAGGTTCTCGGCGCCGGCGAGCGGCGATTGGAAGGCTGGTGTGTTGTTAGTGTGCGTGTGTGTGTGACTTGGGGCGTGTTGAGAGGGCGAGGGGGTTGTGCTTGGGTTGGGAGCTTTGGGTGTGGAGTGGTCCTCGACGCGTGATGCGCTGCTGAGAGCGGGCGAGGGAGGACGTACTGTGGGTTCCACAGGTGAAGAGGAAGAACATGATCGATGTGTCCTTTGTGCCGTGTGCTTCGAACTATGCTGGTTGTTGTAGGGCGGCGTGGAATGTGGTTCTGGGAGCCGGGAACGTGGTTCGATGCTCGAATTGTGGCAGGCGAGGCGCAAGAGCTCGGGAGGGCGTCGCAGGATAGCTGGGGCTAGTTTGAGAAGATGGTAGAGGCGTTTGGCGGTATGGACACGGGTATATGGGGTGGGGAGAGTGGTGAGCGGCGGGTGGAGTGACGGCCGTTCAATTGAGGCGAGAGCTTCATGCATTCGTGGAGGTCATGATGGCATTGGCGCCAAGTTTCGTCGTCATCTCGCTCAGCCACACTTGGCTTGTGCTTGGGGCTTTGTTGTCGTGCGGGAGGGTGGAGGGGCCTGGTGTGCACTTCTCAATCAATTCGGACTTCATGCCGTTCTGCCTAAAGGTGGGAAATGTAGTCTGCGCATTACAATATTTGCTAGTATTTGCAGTGAAGAGACCTTCCAGCTGCTCTCCAGCACCGTATTCGAGAAATCGCGACACGGCCTGAACAATTGCTCTTAGATGGGTGATCACTTGACGAGTTGAGGACGGGCCAACTCAGTTTCCTGATTTGATGTCTATACGTTATAGTTGTACAGTATACTTTCTGTGAGCGGGCTTCACATCTGTTTAGTGCATCACTGGAGGTTCGCAAAAGCTTTCAAAATGTGATCATCTGCAGTCAAATCCTTTATTCATTACACAGCACATCGGCCTCCAAGATCCCAACCTTTTGAAAGGAGACTCGTGGCAGTCATTCAGATTAAGGCCCATAGCCCCATCGTCATTGCTGTCGTCAAAGTAATCTCTCCACGTGAACCCTTGCCTTTACTCCTGCCCTCATCGCCGAAACCCTAGTCTTGAAAATAATGAGATGTGCAGGACACGGGATAAGATACAGCCACCCTGTGTTCCAGGGAGGTAAGAAGAGAAGATCCGGAGGATGAAGCAAGCCAGGGAAGCGGAAGAAGTCGAGAAGCAAAACGGCAGTCCAGGTCACATAGTGCTCTATGTGCGTTTACTGGGTCTTGAAGAGGAGGATGGCACAGTGCCCGAGGTAGAAGTAAATGAAGTGCTTGGTCTCTAGAAGGATATCAGCAATCACACCTTCGGTTCGCGCAACCGACGAGGAGACGGACCGTGAGTGACAAAGCTTCCAAAGTTTCTACCCACAATGCAGTGCCATGTCGCACCCTTGCGGCTGTCGAACTGAACAAACGTGAGCTCGTACTTGGATGGTCGACGGTGAAGTCATCATACCTCTTTCTTGATGTACTGGGCAATGTCCTAGGTCACGGGTTAACGCGAAATTCAGGGGGCGCGCAAGTACGCGAGTTGGGCGTAGAAACAAAAGCGCGAAACGTACCTTCTCAATGCTGAACTGCTCCATAGCTTGCTGTGCTATACGCCGTCAGCGTTTCAAGTGACCGAATCTGGAAATCAAGAAAACTCACCAACTTCGATGGCCTCCTGTTGCATCTCGTCGCTCTGTCGGACAAGGAGTGAGCAAACATTACATAGAGAGGGCCAATGGGCGTGTTACCATGTCAGCAGACTTAATCTGGGCTACGTATGTCGTGTTAGCTTGCAATTCTAGCCGCAAAAGTTCTGACATCAACATGCAGCAGGCCTTACCTTCCTGAGTCTTATTGACCAGCGTATCTGCTTTTTCGCTCGCCATGGTGAAGGCAGATGTGCTGACGGGAATGTGAACGTTTTGGGGTATCGTGAGTTCGGCAGGGGAATTATGCGCGTGTCTGTAGAGCAGTAGTTGACTCGGTTGCGGTTGGTGTGTTGTTGTATGCGCGGAGACTCGGGCAGCCTGGGGGCCTTTTGATGTTTCGAGCTGACGCGCAGGAGCCACGAGGCGGCCCGACCGAGGTTCTCGCTTGCAGTTCTGCCGGTAGCGTGCTGCATACGCTGGGAAATTTTCAGGCTTTCTGCTGTTCACCCTCTGCCTCATAATCACACATTGCCGTTTTCAAGAGCAGGCCGCAGCTCAATGGACGACGCGCCCGAGTCTTCGCGCATATTCGTGCGCGGCCTGCCGCCCAAGTTCACCGAGGACGACGTGCGGAAGCACTTTGGCAAGTACGCCGTCACCGACGTCAAGTTTTTCCCCCACCGCCGCATCGGCTATGTGGGATACAAGACCCCAGAGGACGCCGCCCAGGCCGTCAAGTACTTCAACAAGACCTTCATCCGGCAGAGCAAGATCTACGTCGAGACCGCCCGTCCTGTGAGTCTGTTCCGTGCGTGCAGCCGACGGACCAGGACACTAATCTTCGTCCAGATCGCAGACAAGGCCCTCCCCAAATCACGCAGACAACTGAAAGAAGAGAACAGCGTCTCCAAAAACGACGACTATGTGCCACCCCCGAGAGATAACGCCCTGAAGCGAAAGCGGGACGAGGCCGAGCAAGACCCAAAGTTGAAGGAGTTCCTCAACGTGATGCAACCTCCCTCCAAGCTGAAGAGTTGGGCGAATGAAGATTCGCTGCTTGCCTCTGAAGTCGTACCCTTGGGAGACCCAGTAGAAGCAACCACTGGTCCAGATGGCGACAGCGATGGCGAATACCAGATCATAACCAAGAAGTCAAAACCCTCTCGAGACACCAAGGCATCTTCAACCGAGCAACCAGCTGTGCCGACCCCCGAGACAAAGGCAGGCAAAAGCGCCGATCAAGTGTTGGACATGGAAGATGTAGCACACGAACTGCCGCAGGCTGTGACAGGTGATCGTGGCCCCGTGTCGGACGCGGACTGGCTGCGCTCTCGTACAAACAGGGTGCTGGACCTTGTCGAGGACACCGAGGACTCTACACGAACGATCACACAACCACCAGCAGTCCAAGAGGAAAATATAGAATCTCCCGATATCGAGGTAGAGCCGGCGGAGCCTTCACAGCCAGAAAACAACGAGGTTGAAGAGGCCATCCCGTCAGAGGAGGACAAGATACGTCAGACAGGCAGACTCTATCTACGAAACCTACACTTTGAAATCACAGAGGACGATATCCGCAATCACTTCTCAAAACAAGGGTCGTTGGAAGAGGTAAGAACATTTCCCGTACTTGTTATCGCTCCACACTCGTTATGATGAATAGCCAAGATAGGGACAACTGATGCTTTGCACATGAGGTCACCTTGGAGAGTATTTTAGTAGATGTCTCTCTTATCTGAAAAATTGCGAGAACCCCGTTCTATCAATCGCTACAGCACAGTCAAAGCCTTCCTGACTGACGACGAACAGGTACACGTTCCTATCAAGAAAAGTGATGGAAAAGGCAAAGGATTTGCTTTTGTGCAGTTCCAGGATCCCGACCAGGCTGTCGAAGCATACCTTGACAATGACGGGACTATATTCCAGGGCCGTCTCCTTCACATAATATCTGCAAATTCGAAAAAGGATAATACGCTAGACGAGTTTGCCATTGCAAAACTGCCGCTGAAGAAGCAGAGAGAAATCAAGAGGAAGACTGAAGCTGCAAAGCAGACTTTCAATTGGAACTCGCTCTATCTCAACGTGAGTACGTGTGAGGAATTACAGCTACATCTTTGCTAATTCCATTCAGGCTGATGCAGTCATGTCCACCGTGGCGGATCGTATGGGAATCAGCAAAGCAGAACTGCTAGACCCAACATCATCCGACGCAGCTGTCAAGCAAGCTCATGCAGAGACGCACATTATTCAAGAGACCAAGTCCTACTTTGCTCAGCACGGCGTCGACCTAGAAGCGTTCAAAAAGAGCTCGAAAGGCGACATTGCCATTCTTGTCAAGAACATTCCTCATAGAACCCAGCCAGACGAAATTCGGAAGTTATTTGAGGAGCACGGCACCGTGAAACAGTTTTTGATGCCTCCTGCAGGGATGACAGCAATAATCGAATTCTCCAACGCTGCCGAAGCGAAATCTGCCTTCATGTCTCTTTCATATAGGAAAATGAAAGATTCAATTCTTTACCTAGAGAAGGCACCAAAGGACCTGTTCAAGGAAGGTTTCGTAGCGCCCACTTTATCTCGGCCACTGCCTCTCGACAAAGCTGGAGCAAAGCTCTCAGCGACGGACTTGCTTCAAGAAGCACCAGAGTCTGAATCTACCACCACGGCAACCCTTTATATACGCAACTTGAACTTTTCAACCTCAACAGAGCTCCTCAGCCAGACCTTTTCTCCATTAGATGGCTTCCGTTCAGCTAAGGTGAAAACGAAAATTGATCCAAAGCGGGGTGTACTCTCTATGGGTTTCGGATTTGTTGAATTCAACAGTGCTGATGCAGCCTCTGCAGCTCTACGGGCCATGGATAATTATGATCTTGAAGGACACAAGCTGCAAATCAAAGCCTCACACAAAGGTATTGATGCAGCCGAAGAACGCCGGAAGGAGGATGCAGCAAAGAAGGCGGCCGGAACTAAAATCATGATCAAGAATCTGCCCTTTGAAGCCGGAGTAAGTTTTATTGTTATATCTCTGAAATTGCGCCTACTAATTCCGGTGTAGAAAAAGGACATTCGTGCACTATTTGCCCCTTACGGATCCCTACGGTCTGTCAGGGTGCCCAAAAAGTTCGATTCGTCTTCACGTGGTTTTGGTTTCGCAGAGTTCACTACGAAACGAGACGCGGCCAACGCGATGGAAGCTCTTCGAAACACTCATTTGCTTGGTCGACGTTTAGTGCTCGCCTTTGCTGAGGCCGAAACCGACGACCCGGAGAAAGAGCTGGAGAAGATGCAGCAGAAGGTTGGGGCACAGGCAAACAAAGTCGCCCTTCAGAAGCTCACAGGCGGTGGGCGGAAGAAGTTTAACGTCGCAGGAAACGACGACGATCTAGACGATGCTTGAACGAACAAGCGTGTTCTGGTAAAATATGCGGCGCGACACCACCAGGTGTCCCTTGATCGGCCCCTTGCTTCCCTGACTAAGAACGCGAGGCTGCTCGGGCTCGCCCTTTCGCCTATATACTTAAGACATCAGCGTCACGCCCCTTGGCATACGATTGGAAAATCTCCGCTATCCGCGGCAGGAGATTTCTTTGCCTACACAGGTCTGAATCAAGCGCATGGCCACCACACCGCGTTTGATGCCTTGCTCCCTATGTCTTAGACGCGAAAGACATTCGTCGATCCTAACACGCGCTCGAATGCCATGGGTCCAAGACGCCTGTAACGTAATTAGTTGTTTACGACCGCTGACATTCTTCAACTCCAGAGCATTCCGTGTATCGCCTCCCTAGCACAAGATACGTGAGCGAGATCTTCCAATCAGATGATCTTCGGACAGCCGGCAGTTGCTCGTGCCCTTGCTCATTTTGCTGACCATGACCGAAGAAGCAGTGTTGTCATTCCGATAAATATCAGAATCGTAGGAAGTAATTGCATCGCAGGCAAGCGAAATGGTTTTGGTAGCGATTTGACTCTGTAGTGTGTTAGCCTAATCTCAACTCGACATTATGTCACCGTGGTGACTGCTCCATGTCAATGGTAACCTGCTACCCTTGGGAGACAAATCGTGCCCTCCTGACTGGCCGTCCGGACTCGCTATATCATAACTTGATTCTCTCCCTCATTTCTTGCTTGCCACCTACATTCTCTTCACAACAGTCATTCTTTTGATCAACTCTCTACGTTCCTTCTCTAGACATTCTTAGATATTCATTCTTTTCAGCTACTAGCATTCCCGCAACCAATGGAACTTCATCATCGTTCATGTGTAGTGCCTTCGAACGCTCCAGGCTTGCCAGATCCAGACTCCATATCAAGACGAGCTCTCAAAGAACGGTCTGGCAACAGACGGCACGAATATCATGATGGCTCATCATGGAAGCGTGAGCCATCTCCAGCAGAGAATACCTATCCACACGGCCAGGGAGGTAGTTACTTCACCGGTAACCTTACATCTCAACTGAGCGGCGAGAAGTCCGAAGCCCAGATAGAATACGAGACGAAGAGGCTGTTAGGCTTACTGGACCGGTGTGAGAAGTACCAGAAATACCGTGACCGACAACCCCAAAACGCAAAGGAGAGGGAGCAAAAATGGTCAGACACTCTCGAACGCGCATTTTTCAGAGGTATGCCTTCGTCTGCCCATTCATCATGTGTCGAGCCATGAACTCATTCATTTAGGTTTGGTGCGATGGCCACCTATGGGCCGCCGAAAGCATATGCTCGATGGACAACTTCGAGGGCGGAATGAACTCGTCGCAGATTCGATAATGAGGGACACTGGGGAAAGTCGAACGAGGAAGCAAGTGTCGAGCCACATCCAGGTCCTCAAGAATATTCTGGTCAATCAACCACAGCGTAGGCTTCATATCAACTCATCTGGTTGATTCGTTGCTGACTAGAGCAGTCTTGATGCACATGTCCACGCAAGACTTGAGTGGAAGAAAAAACCGGCATGCAAGTTCTCATCTCAATCATCTACGAAATCGCCATCACCCATATGCACATGGATCCAAATATGATTTTTCTTCCCAGCCTGGCTTGAATCTGTGGCAAGGTATTGGAACTCTACCTTCTACCAATGCACTAGCCAAAATCCAGTCTGCTTTAGGCAATGGGTCTGATGCCCCATACACGGTGATCAATTTCACTATGTACGTCCACGATGAGAATAAGGAGCCCATTCACCACTACGCTCAGCTAGGGACCATTCCGAGACTGGGAGACTTGCACGTCACTGATACAACATCCTGGCATAAACAATACCCGGAGCTCAACTACCACCGCACGGATGAACTAAAGGGTCGGCAAGTTCTTGTCTGCGACTCTTCAATCAAGATCATGACGGAAATACCCCACAAATCTGACAAACTGGCCATCGACTTCGTCCTCAAGAACAACGACGACCTCTCTATTTTTGAGCCGCTTCAGAGCCGCACACGCTTTTATGATAGTGGAGTGCTCGTCGATCAATACGACGAGCAGAAGCCGGAATATGAAGCAGAGACTCGTCGGATTTTTGTTCCCTTTGGAAGCAAGTTCTGGGCAGAGCGTTTATACAGCTTGGGCAAAAACTTGAGGGACGCACGGATGTCAGAGGAGGCAGCCCCGAGGAGTAGGGCCGAGACAAGCGTGCGTCGCTCTTTGCAATACATGACGGCAGTGCAAGACATCTACAGTGTCAAACGGGATACGCGTGAACAGCACTGCTTTCTTACCGTTCTCTGGCGCTTCAACCAGACCAAGACATCCAACGAGCCAGGAAAAATGATGTGGCGCGTCGTCAACTTTGCACGTCCCGCCCAGCAACGGTGGACCAAGCCTGGAGGAATGGAGGGCTCGAGGGCGTCCATGGTCAACATGACATCGGCTCCACCCCCGACGCTCTATCCTTCTATGGCCTTGGACTTCCATCACCAGCCTTACGCACAGCACCCGCCTCCGCTAGATCTCGAAAGTCTCTCAGTCATCACAATAGATGGCATGAATGATTTCTCGAATCCGAACTCGGCAACGGCACCCAGCATGACAACTGACTACTCACATGCCCAATCGCTACCCAGTCTCTCACACTCGCAGGAAGCCATCTCGCAGTCCCAACACTACCATGACGCCAATGAGTTTGACTTCAACGGCGGTCACATCAATATTGCTGGTTGTCTCGAGCCGGCTATCAATCTCGGCGCATACGAGAATTACAGCACACATGCGTCTTCCCTAACACCTCTCAACCCTATCGCAGGCCTCGAGCATGTGCACAATGAAAATCCGTTTGGAGACCTGGGCATGAGCATGGGCGGAGCGATGAACTGCTACTCAACGAAGCCATCGTGGACGTACACAGACTTGATTTCACGGCTCGAAGGCGTGGCAGAGCAAACGCATGGCGTGGGCGTGATGGACCAGAGCGCCCATGGGGCCCAGGATATCGCGGGCCATGGGGTACTTCATGACGGACAACTTGACAATGGGCTGTGGAAGCTGCAGCAGAGCGCGTTTCCCGAGGATACAGGGGTCGGCGCTCATCATTATCGTGGAGGTATGGGGAAGGAGAAACAGGGAGAGCATGGGTTGGGGATTTTGGATTTGATTGAGAAGGATCAGAGGAGGGATAGTTTGAGGGGGTATTAGAGCGAGAGAGAGAGAGAGGAGTTGGGTTGGGTTTAGGTTGGTAGGCTTTGGGGTGTGGCAATGGTTGGGGTGTCATGATTCACGGTCTTTCATTTACGACGTTCTTTCTAGTGTCCTTTCCTCTCTACTTTTGCTTTTACGCTTACAGATGGTATGTAGTATTTGTAATCTAATAGAGAAAGAAAAGGGAGCATCGCTCGTTTACGCTCCTTCGTGCTTGAATCAGTAGTCCTCCCGCCCTTCTGTCTCAACGCCATGATTCAAATGCATGGCAACCACTACCGCCGCTGACCGTGACAACTACTGATTGTCTTACTGAGGCAAGCCATGATGGGCGGCGGCTGTGGCGCCGAGACGGGCTGGCGGCGATGTTGTTGTTTGGCCTACTCATTCACCCAGGCCGCAAATTATCCCACGTCAAAGTGAAAGCAAATTGTCTGCCTGCCCGGCTACGCACGTCATAGTGTCAGATTCGGAGCTTGAGTCGGGGATAAAACACCACAGTTTCCCTCAATTGTCTTCTTCTTCTTCTCCACACCCTCTGCACCTTGCCGTATCAATTCATCAATTGCGCGCAATTATCCTACCACCCGACCCGCTCGTGCTATGGATCCCGCTTACACCGCCGACAAACGAGCCCAAACACGCGAGCGCGCCATCACATGCCCCCGCAGCACTAGCGGTCAACCCCACAACAATCACTCAATCAACCATGGCGCAAGCAGTCAGCACGACACGGCCGCCGGTGAAGACCTGCGAAAGTACTTAATCCTGCCTTCCCAGCTATCATCCTCTTCCTCCTTCACTACCTCTCCATATCAAAGCCATTATCTGCCATTTTCACCGCCCTCTGACTTGAGATCGACTGTCAGCGGACAGATACGCGTGAAGATGGAGATGGAAACCGCGCCCGCGAACAACCTTGGAGTCGGCGGTGCAGGTGGAGCGCTCGACCGCATCTTCAGCATTGACGACTACATGGCGACTCACGCTGAGGACATGAGCAAGGAGAAGGCGGCGGTTGAGGCGAGCGGGCGGGCTACGCGCCCCACCAACAAGAACCGAACCCTCGTCCCCGTCGGCGCCCGCTCTTCAAAGCACATATGTCAACTCAACGATAAATGCCAAGGTCTCAGCATAGGGTATCCGGAATTCGTGTTCTCGGGAGACTCGATACAAGGCTGGAGTGTGCAGATGAGATTCTTGGGAAGTGACTCGGAGTGGAAGGGTCCGTTTCCGAGTAAGCAGCAGGGGAAGGAGGCGATGAGTGAGATGGCGTTGGCGGTTCTTGCGGAGAAGGAGAAGAAAGGGGCTTGGAAGGGGAAGAGGAAGGGGAAGGACGCGGTTAATTGGATTGGGCGATTGCTTGGTATGTTTGGTGTTGTGCTCATCCTTCCGTCGTTTTGTCTCTCTTTCCCTCTCTACTTCATACACATACCCTCTGACCTATCACTAACTCCCCCACCGAATTCCATCGCGCAATCGCCGCACCCGAACCGATCTACAACGACTACCAACTCGGCACCTCCTTCACGTGCCTCGTGACCATGGACGGCTACCCCTCTCCCTTTGGCTCACAAAGCGTGCTCTTCCTCTCCAAGAAAGCCGCGCGTCAACACGCAGCTGAATGTGCGTTCAAACACCTCCAAGGACTAGGTCTCTGTTCCGAGGGCATGAAACGCGCGGGCGGCACCAAAAGGAGAAAGTCTGCGGCCGTGGACTCGCACAAGAGTATTGTCGTTAAGAACGACCCTAAACACCCGAGCAATACAAGCGGAGACATGGTACCGAAAGTATCCTTTGCCCAACGAGCTGCAGAACTCTCGACCCAACTCTCCCTCGGCGCCCCCGAATGGCGCTACTCCCCCTCGGACCCCGCAGCCCCAGGCTTCCACACCGTGGCCTGCTACTTCAAGTCCGGGGGTTTGCACCAGGGGCCCATCGGCGAGGTCCGCCACATCCACGGAAAAAAGAATGCCAAAGAGGAGTGCGCGCGGAACACGGTCGTGTATTTGATCGGGGTGCGCGACAGGAGGCTGAGCTATGGACAGAAGATGATGATGGGGGTGGAGGGGGGTGAGGGCGTAGCGGGCGTAGCGGCTCTTGGGGGCTTCGAGGGCGAGGATAGCTATGGCTGGGAGAAGCAGAGGATCAAAAGGGAAGAAGAAGAGCACGAAGAAGAGGGGGATGTCGATCCCGACTTCACGGATGCGTACGAGTTCCTGCCGTAGGGCCGGACGTGGTGAAGGCGAGAAAGAAGGCCGTGTATTCCTGCAAGCGAGCATGTGTGCTCAAGCACCATTGCTAAAAAAACATTGGTAGTGCTTTGATTCCCTGTACCTATTCCTTCCTTTTCTTCTCTTTAGCATTGGCATCGGTACCTTGATGGATATAGTTATAGCCCCTGGTCCGGGGACGGAGTTTGACCTGGCATGGCATGGCATGAACGGGACGGCCTCCAACTTACATATAGTACACAGACTGTGCTGTACGTACCCCCAAGATAGAATAGAACTTTCGTAGACATTGGGTGGTAGAGGGAGCGGGGCTTTTGCTCCTCATCTCTAGATACGACTTCATGATCAAAATGGAATGGAATGAAAAGCTATTTGAATATTACAAACATGGTCACGTTTCCAATCACGAACGAATTCTGCTTTTGGACGTCACAGATCCGCGTCAATGCATTTGTATGTTCGATCGCCGTCGAGAAGAAGAAATCAAATCGGGTACCGTTTAAGCATCATGATGGCACTCAATACAGACGGATCAGATTCCAATGCAGAACCCCCAGTATTCCGTCCACCATCAATGATCACCAGACGCTTGGGCCAAACATCGCACAGGAACAAGCTGTCTGTCTACGATACACAGCGATACCATACAGGGTAATGAAATCATGAATCTTGTACTGAAGTATAGAGAAAAGGAAGAAAAAGTTTGGCCGTGGATCGAATAGAAAAGGGAAGCGCTCCCGAGGCAAAGCTATGATAACCACGTGCCAGCTCGAGAGTTCCAGCAAAGGACAGTCAAAGTCCTACCGCCCATGAAGTCGGACGAGAGATAAGTGTATGATCGATTGCTAGGGAGAAATTCTTGAAAGAAGCAAGGAAAGATTGTCGGGCCATCCAATCCAACTCTTTTCCCCTCAATCCGCGGATTCTCCGTGGATTCGAACCGCGAGCATGAACGGGATATCCGGACTCTGAAGTTGATTTCCCGCTGTGAGCATCTGCATCAACACTCCAATCCGATACTGACAAATCTAATCATGCCCTTTCGCACGCTCAAGCAGCAGCGCCCTCACTCTTCCTCTTGCTCCGGTCCCTCTTCTTCGCAGGACCTTTAA
Organism: Melanomma pulvis-pyrius CBS 109.77; assembly: GCA_010093585.1. NCBI lineage: Eukaryota > Fungi > Ascomycota > Dothideomycetes > Pleosporales > Melanommataceae > Melanomma > Melanomma pulvis-pyrius. Next base: position 24,856 of record MU001773.1, on the reverse strand, counting down.
GCTCCTTTTCCGCAGCCGGGGTGGCGGGAACAACTGTCGCAGCCGGGTCAGCCTCAGCTTCCGTATTGCGCGTGCTCCTGCTGCTTTTGGCCTTCTTCTTTGGGTCGTCGAGGCTGGGCTCCTTGGCCGGAGCGGGAGCAATGGGCTGAGGCACGGCCTTCTTTTTCTTGTCCTTCTTCTCTTTCGCTGGGGTCGACGCAGGGAGCTCGATGCTGGATCCTGGGGGAAGGATCTGCGCCATTCTGGCAGTGGGAATGACTGGGAAGGGAACTGTAGTCACATGTGAGGTAGCTGGGGCGATCGGGACAGTAGCGAGAGATCCATTGCCGTTGACCTGAGGGGTTGGAGCGGTCTTCTGGCGCTTGTTCGGTCGGGGTGTCTTCGTGTTAGCAACTGGTGGAGTAGGGACCTTGACTGGGGTAGGCGCAACAGCAGCGCCCTCGTCTTCAGAATCAGAGGAAGCGTCCGAATCGAGGGCCCCGGCCTCAGCTTCGTCCGATGGCTCTTCTTCGTGAAGGTGGGGATCATTCACCCCAGTCTTGGCTTCGTACTCCTTTTTCTCGTCGAGATACTTGGCCAGGGAGTCGCGGTAGGACGCCCTCCATCTCTGTAGTCAGATTTTAGTATCCAATGTCTCACTTGAAGGGATGGGATGCAGTTCGGAGTTACTGACCTCCTTGTCCTCGTCGGGCATCTCATTCCATCTCTTGGTAATTTCGAGATTGACGGCATTGGGTTGGATCTTCTCGTCCGGGCCCAGCGCGGCCGCCAGATCGCCCTTCACAATATCCCTCGCAGCCGAGGCGTACAAGAACATGGCGGTCAATGGCCGCTTTGGCGCATTGGGGTCCTTGATCTTCTTCTCCCTCTTTCGCTTCAACTTCGGGGTTGGTGCCACAGCCTGGGTGAGAGTAGACGCAGCAGTGCTCGCAGCTTCGACGGCAGCATTGGCGGTAGCGGTGATATGCGGTGGAAGTTGGAGTGTCTCTGCAATGTTCTCTCCCGCAAGGACAGAGGCCGTATGCTGCATGTAGGCACGCAGGAGTTCGTTCAGGCCGTTCTGCACATGGGTGAGGCCCGCTTGGAGGTTCGAGAGCGACATGATAACCTGGCGATATCCATCCTTGTAAGCAACATATTCAACAGGGAGGGTCTTGGGCACGAGACGCCGTACGGCGCTCTTGCACGCAGGTGACAGAGGCGAGGACGAAGGCATTGAGTCCATGGTTGCGCGGCGAAGCCAGGACGATCAAAAGCAAAGAGATACTGGGGAATGTAATACAGCGGGGAAGAGAGGAAGCCGACGATGCAAACTCGCCGTCGACGATGTCGATGCATCATGGCGACAGAAAGGAAAGCGCGCCGCGTAGAAGGAACAACAGACTGAGACTACACGTACCGAATCTCTGGTGCGCGTGAACTGCTCGAGCGGGATCATGAGCTCGCCAGCATCGTCTTTCTTGGGCTTCGCCATCGTGGGCTATGGTGTCTCAGACGGCGGTACGCGATGGAATGAGTTTTGAGAGGGGGTTGCGGTGAGATAGGCTCTCTGGGGGGTGTTTGGGGGAGGTGAGGAGTTTTCGGGCGGTGGTTGGGGGCTGGGGGTCGCTAAAATAGCGGACGACGCGCCGAGCGAGCGCCGCTTTTGCCCGCGAAAATAGCCTACGGGGGGCTGCAACCCCCCAGGAATCGGGTGCTCTTACAGGCCTTGTTACGCCGATTGCCTTTCGCCATCGCCCATTAGCAGTGCCCATATTTACCGTCAGTCGCACGCTGGCCGAGCTTTCACTCTCGTGCTGCCTCCCTCTGCAACGGCCTTTCAACGGCTCCTAACTGTTAGCCTTGGGTATTACTGTTGCTGCTATTGAGGTCCTCGACCCCCTAAAAGCACTGTGGCCCAAGCCCTTTGCCGTGCCCTAAATTGCGCGAGCGACCGCCCGTAAGAGCAGCGACACTTTTGCATGCCAGGCCCTAAATAGGCGGGAGGACCGCCGAGCGATTGGCACACCCAGCGTCCCAAGCCCCGATAATTAAGGGAGTATTCTTCTGCCACCCTAGGCCGTCTTTATTTCAAGGCATACAATTCTTCATCACCCACATATCAAAATGTTGTCCCATACTTACACATAGCGACGACAAATTGATTTCAGGCACATCGACAGCACATCAGCATTGTATTACTTGAAAGTATCTCTCTTCCTCCATTTGTGCAATCAATTTGGCATCTCTTCCAAACATCTCGTATTCCCTTCCTCCTCAATACACAAAATACGCCTGCGTCAACGGCAATTCCTCCGCCGGCTCCGCTGTGCACCACATCCCATCAGCCTCGACTCTGTATGTCTCAGGGTCGACTTTCATCTTCGGTCGCGCGTCGTTGAACTTCATGTCCTTCTTCCCGATGTTCCTACAGTTCTTCACGGCTTCAATTCTCTTCTTAAGGCCGTAGGAGTCGATGACGCCAGAGGAGATGGATGCCTTTGAAACAAAGGTGATACTACTCGATGGTACCAGTGGCGCGAACATGGGGCGCATCATTATGGGTTCAACGGTTGGGATGGACGCGTTCGGATCACCCTATGATTGTGAGTACGGAATATAATTTTGGAGAAGAAGTCTCACCATCTGTGCGTAAGAGCAGAATCCGCTCTTGATCACCAATTTCGGCTTAACGCCAAAGTTTGCCGGATTCCACAGCACTAGATCTGCAATTTTGCCCACCTCGATGCTGCCAATGAGGTGGCCCATGCCTTGGGCAATAGCTGGATTGACCGTGTACTTGCTGATATACCTCTTGACTCTGAAGTTGTCTGCATCTGTACCTTCATCTTCCTTCAGTGTGCCTCTTTGTACCTTATTCTTATGAGCCGTATTCCAAGTCCGGAGAATGACTTCGCCGCAGCGGCCCATTGCTTGCGAGTCTGAAGACATCATTGAGATGGCACCGAGATCATGAAGAACATCTTCGGCAGCAATCGTTTCCGCGCGAATTCGAGACTCGGCAAAGGCGACGTCTTCGGGGATATTGCGAGAAAGGTGGTGGCAAACCATCAGCATATCCAGATGTTCATCGAGCGTGTTCCGGGTAAATGGTCTCGTTGGGTTCGTTGATGAAGGGAGTACATTATCATGCTCGACAACGCTGATGATATCAGGCGCGTGACCGCCTCCTGCGCCTTCGGTGTGATAAGTATGAATAGTCCTGTTTTTGAAGGCAGCGATGGTCTGCTCGACGAAGCCCGACTCATTCAGTGTATCAGTGTGAATGAGGGTCTGTATGTCATATTCATCGCAGACAGTGAGACAGGCATCGATCGCAGCCGGTGTGGTTCCCCAATCTTCGTGTAGTTTGAGTCCACAAACACCTGCCTCGGCTTGTTGTTGAAGAGGATGTAGCTCTGAATCATTGCCCTTGCCTGTGATGCCGTAGTTCAATGGAAGTGCGTCGCAAGCCTGTAACATCTGCCTGATGTGCGTCTTTCCGGGAGTACATGTAGTAGCATTTGTACCGGTGCTTTGTATTAGTTAGTTTAAGCCATTTACGCAGCTCGAAGGGAAAAGGACAAACCTAGGTCCCGTTCCGCCGCCTAGCATAGTGGTGATGCCAGAAGCAATCGCCTCATACGCCTGCTGAGGACAGATGAAGTGGATGTGCGTATCAAATCCACCTGCTGTGATAATGGCCTTCTCGCCAGCAATAACATCAGTGCAAGAACCAACAACAAGGCTCGGGTCAACTCCGTCCATGACATCTGGGTTTCCTGCTTTGCCGATACCGACAATTATGCCGTCTTTAATGCCAATGTCAGCTTTATAGATACCCGTCCAGTCGATGATCAACGCGTTTGTGATGACAGTATCCAAGGATTCTTTATCTGATCTTCCGCCTGCTTGACCCATGCCTTCTCTTAATGTTTTTCCGCCTCCAAATGAACATTCATCGCCATACTTGGTCAGATCTTTCTCAACCTTGATCCACAGATCCGTTGCACCCAGCCTTATAAGGTCGCCAGTCGTTGGGCCAAACATGCTGATGTATGATTGGCGTTCCATGGTACAAATGTCGATGTGCGCCGCATCACCAATGGGTTCCGGCTCATGTAAAAATCCTCCAGCTTTCAGTTTGTCCACTATTCCTGCTGCAATTGACACATCCTCAATGAATCCTGAGGCCAAGTTGTTTCCGCCTTTGATGATCTTGTTGCCAGAAATTTGCACCAACGTCACCGTCTTGGTATCGCCAGGCTCGAAGCGCACAGAGGTTCCAGCGGGAATATCCAGGCGGTACCCATGCGCTCGTATGCGGTCGAACTGTAGCTGGGGGTTCGTCTCGATGAAATGATAGTGCGAGCCGACCTATATTAAGCATCGCATCAGCCTCCAAGCACCTAGCCTTGGGAATGGTTGGCATACCTGTATCGGCCTATCTCCCGTACTCTTGACCTTGAGTCTGATCCTCTTACGTCCCTCGTTCAACTTGATTGTCCCAGCATCCCCCTTGACTGCCACCACAGCTCCAGGTTGACTTTTGCTCTCGTATACGCTTGCCTCTGGAAGGGGGAACTTGTCGTTCGACGGGATAGGGAGGAACGACCCATAGAGCGCCTTCTCCAGGTCTCCATCGTCGGTGCTGATCGGGTTGTGGACCGTTACGAGGTATGTACCTGTCGGAAAGGTGCCCTCAACCATCAATTCGGACAGCGAAGCCACGACGGAGGGCATAACGTGCCGCCGGCCGAGCATGGTCTTGCCAATGGACATGAGGTCCGCGACCATGTGGTTGCCATCTCGGATGAGCTATATGGACTCAGAATGCTGCGGGGTTGAGTGCAGGAAGGGAGGGATGCGTACTTCCTGGAGGTTATTCGCGATCAAGGCCTAGGGCTGTCAGCACTGAGTGCTAACAGAAGCAGGTGGCACTCACGGTAGCTTCGCTATGATTCAGTTTCACGCCGCGTGCAAGGCGACGTTGGGCGAGGAGCCCGACCTGTGAGATGACAAGCTTGTCCAGCTGTCGCAAAACAGATTAGCGGGGCGGGGTCCGCAGCGCCGAGGGGAAGAAACCGACCTCCTTGGGGCACAACAACATCCTGAAGTGGCTTGAGGGTGTCAATTGGGGACACGAGGGCTCGGTTTCGGTGACTTGGTGGGAGTTCGATGCCCTGGCGGGTCTGCAAAGGGTCTCGACGCTGGGAAACCGCTTCTAGCTTCACCCAGTCCGCGACAGTGGGCGTGCGGGGGTGTGCGATAAGAGCCATATGAAGAGGAACGCGATAAGACATCTTTCATAAAAGCAACTGCACACCTACATCATCCCACCACGCATGGCCAATCCAGCATCGCACAGGCGGGGGGACTCCTGCAGGCACGTCAGTCGGGATTCAAGCAGCCATCTTCTGACACCTGGCCAAACAGCGGCCTCCAAGTAGAGGCTAGTAGGCAGCCATAGCCACACCACGTCGGCATGACCTCCATGAAGCACTGCTCCAGGTGTCAACGGTGCAACATGGCAGGCGTCTAAATAGACCTATTTCGGCCTTCCCAGAGGTGGTGACTGAAACCTCAGCTCCATTTCCGCCCCTGGTCTTGTCGGTAAGCCTCATCAGAGCGTCCTTGAACAAATCATCCTCGTCGTCTGCTATTGATCAACCACCATCACCCACTCGCTTCATATTCATTATGGTCCACCCATATTTCCATCGTGGGCATGCCAAAGCCTCATCATAGACCCTTATCGAACCTCAGCGCATATCCGCATTCTGTCCCAGGCTCAAGCGTCCCATTTTTCTCCCTCCCTATTGCGAAGTCAGCATCCAAAGAAAGCCAGCATCTGTCACATCACGAGGGCCGCACAAGCTTAGGTGGCGAGTCTCATCGAGCAGACCCGACAGTCGAAATGTCCTCCTGGCTTAGTCGCCTCAGAGGAGGGACTTCTGGTGGAGGTGGAGTGCCCCATGACACTCCGCAGCCTCAAGTGCGGAGGAGGAGATCATCTGCAAAACCAACAACCCCAGATCCCAATGCTCCAGAGCGCCGATTTCAGCTTCACCAGAAGTGCCTCTACGAACGCATGCTTCCTGGAAAAGCCTTCATCTCAGCACATGTCAATCGGCTGCAGCATGGCTTCTACAAAAGCAGTACCCTACATGAGCCATCGGTAGACAATGTCTATTTCATCTCAGTCCACTTCGTTTTCCATCCCCAAGACCACCGAGCACACCGCTTTAAATCGGCCAATATCCGCGTCTCGGTGCATGGCGACACTCATCCTACAGAGGATTCGAAAAGAAATTGGTACAAACCACCCAAAGGCAACCCACGAATATTACAGCATGCCCCTGAGCTCATGTACGGTGCTGTGTCCCCCGAGAACCTGCAGTGGAACTTCAGCCTGTCGAGCTCTCTGGGCATCTCGCAAGCGCCATTATCTGCTACAGTCAATCCTAGTGGTGGTGTAACGAGCAGTTATAAAGTGTTTGACATGATGAGTGTTCAAGGGTCCATTCGATCCATACAGAGCCCTTTAGGCTCCGAATACGATGTTGAAGATGGGATGGCCGTTTGGACTCTCGAAGAAAATTTGTTACAGCGGTCTGGCCTTCCGCGTGAGTTCGACTTTGTTATGCTTGTTCACAAGCCGGCGGAGGTCAAGAATATGTTCTTGACTGTGGACCTGGACGCTGTTGTTTCGGGTTGGTTAGGAGATTACCCGCAGTGGTATACAAATATTTCAAAATACATGCCAACACAGGACAATACCCTAGACTTCAATACCGACATTGGCCAACGATTCCTCCCGGTCCATCCAGGGAGGGGGTTCAATTTTGCAGATCTTGAGCATGCCCTCGAAGAATATGTGATGATGCCTGGCACTGTGTACCCAACAAATGTAAGCAGTAAGCACCTTGTGACTGCGGATGTTAATTTACTTAGGACGGCAAATCAAACAGCTCAACCTCCAAGAGGACGAAGACATTCGATGTCAATGTCCCCAATCAGAGAGCCATACGACAAGCCCCGGCTCAAATGCCAGCGCCATTACGACGACCCTCTACTCCTACACAAGGCCAACAACCTTCGGGCCCAAATTACATGTCAAACAGACACAGCTGGGTCCCAGAAACGCTCAATGTTCGTGTACTCCTCGAGCACAACAGCCCTCACTCCTCACGTCGCCTCTCGGGGTCTCCGCTGACCAACGATCCCACCCGAAATCACTCCATTCGTAGGAGAAGATCACGTTCGGAGCTCAATAAATATAGTGCCCAGCAAGCACTGCATGAAATTGCACGCGACACACTGAATGGAGGTTGAGCTTCAATATTAGGGACAGATCCATTTATCTTCACACACGCTTTCCTGAGAGGCTTCAAGACACGATGCTTGTGCGCCATCGTGTTGGCAATACCAAGGCCTCGGACCAGCCAACACGCACCCACCCGCGACTACTCCCCGCATTTCCCAGGCGGTCATCTCGACTAAGACTGGGGCTAGAATCGTGATACCTTTGGAGATTGAGAAAGAAACGAGCCCCACGTGCAGTGCAATCACGGAGGACAAGGGCATGGAGTCTCAGCCCTTCGCATTTTCGCGTTCAGCTTCAGCCGTAAAATTGATAGACCTGTGACACCTACATACAATTGAGTTCATGCCAACAGAAACGCTCAATTGAATGTGCACAGCTCACTGTTCTGTGCATCCAAGCACTCAAAGTTGAATGAGATAGCATGAATGATCTCACAATACATATGATCCCTAAGCTTTGAAACGTGTTGACAATGCCACGCGCGCAGTCTCCAAAATATCGTCAGAGACTGCTCGTCATGCTTTGTGTAGACAAGCGGACTTTTCGGTAATTCGGTGAGTTGAGTTGCGTGAAGGCTACGTACGGGCTACTTTTTGGCTACGTCAGATGGGGCACGGCGTCGCAACGCCTCATCCCTGCCTGCACATACATATGCAGGTACACTGCGGGAGAGGTTGGTGGCGGTGAGCCTTACGATGAAGGCAGCCGGCTGAGATGGATTTTTTGTCCCAATGTCCCAAATGGAAGGCACATGGTTTCTTCAATGCCAAATTCATTTTCAGCGACGCCTTGGACTCGTCCGCTTCCCCAACTCTGTACTGGCAGACAATCGCCAGCCCCGACGCGTCGATATCGAAACACAGCGAACCTCCCCTACCTTAGTGGAATGATCTCACAGGAACTGAGCTGCAGTGTAGCGTAGTGTCTCCTTTTCCGAGTCCGGTCCCGGGCATTGCGCCGAAGAGCCGCAGTATTGGGCTGGGATGATGCGAATTCGAAGAGTGGTTGCGGCAGCTGAAGTAAGACTTTCCAGAGGGGGGGACAGGAGGCAAGGCGTCGGGAGTGGGCGGATTGGGTGTCGAAACGAGATGACGGGCAGCAGAGTGGACACAGAGTGGCAGCGCCTTCTGGGCCTGTGTTTCCACCCCGCTGGCGTGTGGAGGGCGCTGCGATGGCTGATTGGCAGCAGGCGCGAGACGCTAGCAGGGCCGCGTCCAAAACCTCAACCACACACGATGCCGCATCGCTCTTTCTGCTCTCATGGTGGCCATAGAACGGGGATGGCGACGACGAGGAACGTGGTCGGGGCGGAATGAGTGGGCTGCTGAGATGAGGGCGTGGCGGCGGGGCCGGGAGGCACTTTCTTTCATCGTGACTGCATCATTTCGCCTTCTCTCCGTTGTTCTTCTTCATCCATTTCGTGAGGTGCCGTCGATACAGTGAGGCCGTTGTGCTCCTTCCTCTGTCCGTGTGCCTGCCTGCCGTTCCCTTGAAGGTTGTACGATACGCCGTCGTGGGTCCCTTCCTATTCCGCTGAGACGTGCCGGCAATCTGGCGCCATCTTCTTTGTTCTTCCGTATCGCTTTTTAATCGTAATCTCTCTCATGCCATCGTCGTCTTCTTTCTTGCGTCCGCAGCCTTCGACTTTGCATCTCGCCTTGCTATCCAACTCCGCCCACCGCTCGCTCCTCTCGTTGATAGCACGAGGTCACGACGTGTGCCTCCGTACCCTAGCCAAATCCTAGGCGGTTGTCATTTTCTGGTGCGGTCGAGTCCAGCGAGGGGAATCGGTATTCGAATACTGGAGTGAGAGCTCTCTGAACACCAGATAATGGTCAATTGAGGTAGGTAGACTGACAGGCATGTGCATGGAAGAATGTCGACATGCTAATTGACTGAATGCTGTCTGTAGGCGTTGACTCGCTCTCACCCACAACATCCATCAATGGCCTGGACGACGCTATGTACCTTTTAGACTCGAACAAGTGCGAAGACTACCCTCAAAGAGATAGAGACTGGAGACCGAGGTGGAGAACTAAGGGTAGGGCGTCAGTGTGGTGATCATCATCATCATCATCATCAGCCAGCGGTGGTGAAAGGAAGGCCGCAATCGGCCCACGTCCGCAAACATGGCCGCCTCTATGCCATACTCGCATTCACCGCGACTCTCGCAAAACTCGCTTCGGCGCGCGTACGCGTTAGACCCCGCGACGCCCGTCCACTCCCCACATCACTCAGTCCATAGCTCGACTTCTTCCCGAACACCGCTCCACACTCTGTCCATCCACGAGTACCGTAAACAGCAAAACACGCCCACGGCCAGCTCGTACTCCGGCACGCCGGCGGGCAAGACTCTCCGGAGAAAGCCTGCCGCTTCCGCCCTCAACGAGGTCGAGCGTGTCCCGTCAATATCTCGTACACCCCTATCGGTGTCTCGCGCTCCTCTTCGTCCCCTTCATTTTTCACAATCAGCGCACCAGCTGACCGCCCACCAACGTCTACCGCCTTCGCCTCCCCACTTCTCCCAGCAACAAGATCTCCCAGATCACTTGTTCAGGTCGCAGACCGCCGAGCCTCGCGATATTGACCAGTCGCCGAATGTCACGCACAGTCTCTCTTTCAGGTCGGATTCTACTGGAAAGGTAAGTAATTTCAAGTCTATAAAGCGCCTACCTAAGCCGCAGCCCTTTGCCACGGGTTTTGCGCAGAATACTCCTCTTGCATTTGCGACGTCAGCACGCTCCCTTTCACCACCTCGAGCAACCTCATTCTCGGACCTGGAACCTCAGCTCTCGAGCGACGCACAAACACCTTCAACCTTCTCTCTTTCTCGCTTTCCCCAACCACCTCATGTAATCGACCCTTCACTTTCGCCGCCCATAGACGAAAATGCCCCTCCACCGCCGCGCATGAGCACCAGTTATACGACAACCGCGCCCGCAACTCCACCCGCCACTCCAGCAGTTATCCACTACCGCGGAACCTCTTTCGATCTCGTCAACCCTCACGATTCTCTCTTGTTTCACGACATCGTGACGCCCTCCCGCGATCTCGACTCTACCGACTATCTGTTGCTACAGTCGCCCGAAGATTCAGACGTTGTAAGTTGCCCCGCTCATATTACATGCAAACAACTGACTTGCTATAAGATGGCACCAAAACGATCTCTGTATGGAGACTTGAATGCCGCCTACTCCTCTATCACCAAGCGCCCAGAAGACTCTCCGAGCACGTCGTACTTGAATCTCCCTTTGCCGCCAAGGCCTGCTGCCATGAGCCCAGGTTCATCTCAGTACTCATCGCCCACATTCAGCCTCGAGTCTAATCTCGCCGTATCTCCCCTGACTGTTCGAAAACTACCTCCCACTGAGTCTCGGTTTTCTTTGGCACAGCTCACCCGTAACCTAACAAGGAAGTTGGTGAAGACCCCAGAGCCGGCATCACATGAGCTTAGGGACTTGCCTCGTGTAGCGACGCCTCGTCTAGATGGGCAGTACCCGCGGCCATTGAATGAGACCTACCCCATGGCGCCAATTACCTACGACCATCCGGTCTTCCGTTCGCCAAACCCACAGCGGAGTAGTCAGCAAGAGTCCGAATTCTCGGTTGAACATCCGCGCTTCTTTACTAGACGAGTCGAGTCCGTGCCCTTGTCGTCAATGGTACCAGATGATTCGTCCATACAGATCGGACGGGGCGGCGATTCACCACATCCACATACGTCCTATGCACGTGGCTCTATGTCGGAAGGTCACCTGCTCTCCAAGCCGTACTATGAGGATATGGCTTCTATATACCCAGGGTCTTCCATCTACAGCCACGATGGCGATGACGAGGCTCGGGGATACCCATCCAGTCTTCATAGCAAGAGGATGAGTAATCCTTTCGGACCTCTTTCTCTCGACACAACCCCGTTTCCAGTCGAATACAACCGAGATAGCATATATTCATATGCACCCTCTAAACGGGCGAGCCGTCGCTCCTCGCGGCCGTTGACTCAGAATAACTTCCGCCTCTCTAAACCTCAAGGTAGCGAGAAAACCGACACGATTAGCAAGTTCATCGACCGGTATGGAAACTCTCTCCCAGTTGCTGACTCGGGAAACTTGGAGGAGTCGGAACCAGCCGAGCAACCTCAACCGGGGATGGGTGAGTCGAGCTTCAGCCAATTCGACTTCGGCTTGCAGGATGATGACGACGAAATGGATCAAAGTGAAGTCTCCATTATTCCTCCATTACAACCTGGACGTGGAAGGAAGCCAACAATCACCCAGGTGGCAGGGTCTCCACCCCGTACACGCCCTCCCTTGGCACCGGCCTTCGAATACGATGAGGAACCTCGGCCTGTCCCCAGCTCAGAAGCTTCCCGGATGTTTTCTGGAGCATCCTCGTATGGTGACACTCGTCAATTGCTACAACTTTCTCCTACCAAAGCTGTAGGCTCTAGCGCTCTTGCGCCGCCAGTTTCCCGGCCTATGCTTGAGCCATCGTCTTCTTACTCCCAGCCCTCCGATCAGGTCCGCCTTGAGCCTTCGTCTTCTTACTCCCAGCGCTCTGGCGAAGCCAGCCCTCATACCCCGCAGGAAGCCTTGGACCATGCAGAGAGAATCTTTGGAGAAGCGGCGGTTACTAGCAATGATGCCGCGATTCCAGCTATGTGGGCTAGGCGAGGCTCCGGAAACCTCCTTCGGAATAGAGACTTAGATACCAGTACTTCTGGAAACGCGGAAGACGCCGAAGAGGAAAAGGGCGATTGGGAAACTGTCGGGAGTGGCAATCGACTCGGCCGATACTCTATAGGCGACAGCATCGCGGACTATAGCAGCACGGATGATAGCCGGGATAGCTTAGGGTTTACTACAGGTGGTTCACTTCCCGTCTTGGGAAACCAGCCAGCCGATCTAGACTCATCCTTTTACCACCACCCGAGCCCACTGCCTCCTCATCGCCATCCGTTCAGTTCGTCGCCTCCAGGTATAGACACCCGTGATAACGTTCGAACTGCCCCCCATGAAGCTCCTTCTAGTCCATTTCCGTCAAGTCCGCCATTATCGTCGACCGTTCCGCTGCTCCACCCCAGGAATCCCAATCCTGAACATTTTGGTAACTTTGATCAAACAAACCACGTTGCACCATGGGCCGCGCTTCAATATACTTTGAGCGATAAAGAGACTCAGGAGTTACTGAACTCTGGGCCGAACGACGAGATCTTATACGAAGGCGAGCAAGGACTATCAGACCTTACGTCAAGCTCTAGTATTCAACAAAAAACCCCCGGCTTGGTACGCGAAAACACTTTCGAGAAGTTCTCGGTCCTAGGCCCTAGGGGCAATCTCACAGGCACACCGCAGGGCACCGGCATGAACGAGGTTGGGAGCAGTGTGGCAGATAACAGCAGCCCAGGAGCGCCTTTTAGCTCGAGCCCGTTTGACAGGCTTCAACGTCCACGGTCAGGCTTCCCTGGGTTCTATGTGGCTCCAGGTCGCACAATGAGCGTTACCAGAATTCGTACCTCTCACACTCCCCCAACACAACCGGATCATGATCGCTCTCCTTCCGAAGTCACTCTTTTCCCAGGTCGCTGGAACGTGCAGCCTCCCCTGGAACCCTCTCCTTCGTTAGACCGCCGCAGGTCTGTGAAGTCGCCCACTTCCCCCGGACGCCGTGCTAGCCGGGCCGCCGTTCATGGCCAGACCAAGCTCCGCGACATGATCTTGGCTCCGGATAATCATACTGTTACTTCAAGCCAGGCCACGCATGTCTCTAATTTCATGAGCGGCCATTGTGTGCGCCCGTCGACGAGTAACACCGACACTCCGCTAAACCCCGTGAACCCCGTGTTCAGCGAAATCTCACTGAAGCCCAACCTTGCAAATGAGCATTCACCTCATCTCCTCTGCCCGGAGCGTGCTCTGGACCCGAAGACCGAGGAAGAGCGGCGGAGAGCATCGTGGATCCTCTTTTCCCTCTTCTGCCTACTTCCGCCGATGCTCATTCTCTACCGTTGGTTTGGAGATCCCACCCTAGCCTCATTGACCAATGGACGGCTTGGGCACTGCTCCGACAAACCAAAGCGGATCGCACTGGTGGCTGGCATCGCCGTCAATATCGGCCTCGTCAGCCTGATTCTCCTCCCGATTATCATTGCGCACGTTGCTGGCGTTCTGTGATGAAAGAAACTGTTTGGTGTCATGTCCTGCAAGGTATATCTCTCTAACTATATGCTATATTTTCTGTTACTTACTTAGACTCAATAGCTGCGCGCAAGCAACGCAGAATCATTGACAATACCGACATGTTGATCATGAATCTCTTTCATTCATTGCAAAGTTTTACTTTGATGGTCAAATGGCATTTACCGCTTTGGCATTCTCTTGGGAAGTCGCTCTTTTTAAAATCATCCCGACTCACACTCACTTGAATTGTTTCTTTCCCTTTTTGCATTACCTCGGCGTTTCCCGGCCCGAACTCATGGAGGGCTGTCTTTCTTCTCCGATGACGCAAATATCACGGTTGCATAATGGCATGGGGTATACCCTGAGTGTTCGGAACGTTTTCGACGTGCTGAAGGCACTCTGCATAGGGTGGATTTAGCGAGGCGTTGTACATGAGTCAGTCTCCTTTACCATGGCGGCGTCCATGATGAACACGGCTGAAGGGACCACTTTACAGATTGGTTCATAATTTTCACGAGCTGAAGGTCAAAATAATACCGAATCATGTAAACTGTTCCCATGTTAGGTGATGTTATATCAAATGTCGTGATGCTTGGCATGGTGTTGTTCGATCGGACTAGAATGCCGATCATCGGCCTTTTCGAAGCCGAAATCAAACGTCACTCTATCGCGCCCGTTGCGTTCACCCCACTTAACATGCTATATTTCCCCTTCGATCCTCCCTGAAATTAACATTTCTTGCAAACATCCTAAATCTACTCTCCCTCTTCAATTGCACCTTCTACAGCTTTCAACATGGCGCAGCTCCTCAAACAATCCGTCAAACTCGCGCTGGTGCAACTCGCCTCCACAGCCGACAAGGCGCACAACCTCGCTCACGCCCGCACCAAAGTCCTCGAAGCGACCAAACTCGGCGCCAAAATCGTCGTCCTCCCGGAATGCTTCAACTCGCCCTATGGCACAAAATACTTTGCGCAATATGCCGAAACCCTCCTCCCCTCCCCACCCACTGAAGCGCAGTCCCCGTCCTACCACGCGCTCTCCAACCTCGCCAAAGAAGCCAACGCGTACATCATCGGTGGCAGCATACCCGAATTGGAGGAGAAGACCAAGAAGCTATACAACACGAGTTTGACCTTCAGCCCCACGGGAGAGCTGCTCGCGACTCACAGGAAGGTGCATCTCTTCGACATCGACATCCCGGGGAAGATTCGATTCAAAGAGTCCGAGGTGCTCGACCCCGGGAACAAAGTCACAATATTGGATTTACCCGAGTATGGCAAAGTCGCCGTGGCGATCTGCTACGACATCCGGTTCCCGGAGCTCGCCATGGTAGCGGCGCGCAAGGGCGCGTTCCTTCTTCTCTACCCTGGCGCGTTCAACCTGACGACTGGGGCGCTGCACTGGGAATTGCTGGCGCGCGCGCGCGCGGTGGATAACCAGGTTTACGTGGGGCTCTGCAGTCCGGCCAGGGATATGAGCGCGGATTATAACGCGTGGGGACATAGTTTGCTGATCGATCCTAATGCGGAGGTGCTGCAGATGCTGGACGAGAAGGAGGGGATTGTGCTACAGGAGCTGGTGCAAGGGAGGATTGAGGAGGTGAGGAAGGGGATCCCGGTGCAGACGCAGAGGAGGTTCGATGTTTATCCTGATGTTAGCGCTGGGAAGGTGAGGTATGAGGAGTAGGGGGGAGAGGAGGGATGGATTGCGAGGATGGGCTGAGGGGTTTACTCTGAGTAGC
Organism: Melanomma pulvis-pyrius CBS 109.77; assembly: GCA_010093585.1. Taxonomy (NCBI): domain Eukaryota; kingdom Fungi; phylum Ascomycota; class Dothideomycetes; order Pleosporales; family Melanommataceae; genus Melanomma; species Melanomma pulvis-pyrius. Next base: position 9,630 of record MU001773.1, on the reverse strand, counting down.
TACTCATTCTGGATGAAGAATGAAGGAGTGAAATGTTTTAGATATATCCCATTCTCTCCCACTTCGCAGTTTAATTGCCGATGAACAGGTGCATAGATGTAGGCCTGCCATAGGCCGTACCTGTCCATCATTTCAGCCATCGCATCCAGCATGCCCCTGGGTATGTATGCTCGTCTCTAACAGGTGCAACAAGATCGTATGAAACTTTATTGACCCTCTTGCATGGGGCTCGATTCGGGGGGGTTAGCCAACGCGAAAGAGACCTGTGCTGCGGCTTGAGCTTCAACTGGTGGGAACATGGTACTAACTCTTCTTGTTACCCTTCTCTTTGCTATTTTAAAATAGCTACAATAGAGCTAACTATTCTAATACGCTTTGCAAACTAAGGTAAACTAAGCTTGTTCTTATACTAGTAGGAGATATTAAAAGAAATTAAATTTTTTCTTTTTTTTTCTTTTACAACAATTTAGGTTGTATTAAGTTTATATTAATTAAGTTCTACTAGTAGGTAATTACTTAGCTTGTACTTAAAGTTGGCTATATTCAAGTTATATATTATATAGAATAATTACAAGCAGAGCCTATTACTATTAATAGCTTGTAATCTTTGATTACAGTCTTACAGCATAGAACAGAAGACTAAGACAGGGTCTATCTAGCCTATTTTGGTGATGCGCGTGCTTTGACTGACGGCGTGCGTTGAGTGCTCTGCAACACCATCCTATCAACCCAAGGTAGTTCAACAATCACGCATCAGTGACTCCTGCAGATGGTAGCGATGTGCTCACTCAGCACGCTTCTATGCTATAGCCTTCAGGTCGACCAATTAACTTCTGACCCTAACCAACCTTCACAAATTCCTCCCAAGTACAACTTTATAATCAACAATCATTTCCAGGTTATCGTCGCTGATGACGAGGACGCGGACGCTACCTTTACCATTATCGAAAGATTTAGTGAGGCGAGATACAAGATCACTCTGGTCGAGAATAGAGAGTTGCTTGATATCGCCAGTCTCGGTCATGGCAAGAACGCGATCGTCATCTTGAATGTCGAGAACGCGGTATTGATGGAAGACAGGGCCGAGCATATTTTGGACAACCACGGAGGGGGCAGGGTTGGATATGAAGCTGGACTCCTCGTAGAGCGCCTTGGTGAACAGGTCAACACCTAGGTAGCGGTGCTGGCCGGTTTGGGAGGAAGTTGTGATGCGAATTACCTGGCAGGGGCGGTTTTGAAGAATCAGAATATCGCCAATGCGGATGTGGTGGCAGGGGATGGTGATGACGTTAGTCGTCGGGACGACGTACTCAGATTCGGCATCAAACCTGGAGACGGGGCTGTTGCGAGGGAAGACCCGTGCGGGAATGGTGATGGTTTTCGCTTGCTGAGATGACTCGTGGCTGTTATCCATGGACAAGCCACTGCTGGATCGGCCGTTTTCGCTGGAGGCTCCCTTATCTCTTTTAGCCTTAACCTCTGCCTTCTTCAGTATATTCACCACTTGGTCATAACCTTTCTCTTGCGCTATTTCTATTGGGGCCCGTCCTCTTGTGTCTTCCGTGGAGATATCCGCGCCATTCTTTATAAGCACTCTCACTACCTCTGTATGTCCTTGCGCTGCCGCTATGTGTAGCGTAGTCTGATCTTCCTTGTCGAGAGTCATATCCACCTTTGCTCCCTCTTTCACCAATGTCATTACGACCTCTTGATTCCCTCTCTTCGCTGCTATATGCAGTGCACTCCATCCACTTCCATCTATTGCGTCCATATCTGCTCCTGCCTTTGCAAGTGCTTCTACTGTGTTATCATGTCCTTGCTCTGCTGCTATGTGCAGCGCACTCCACTGTTCTATGTTCTTCTTATTTCAAATCTGCTTTACACTTTACTAACACTTCTACGACCTTCTTATGTCCTCTTGCCGCTGCTAAGTGCAGTGCCGTCCATCCTTCCCTCATAGTCGTGTTAACACGCACTCCCTTTTCTACAAGTGCCTCCACTATATCTTTAATTCCTCGCTCTGCGGCCAAATGTAGCGCCATCCATCCTTGATCGTTCTCAGCGTCGATGTTTGCTCCTCTCTCTACAAGTATCTTTGTAATTCTGATGTGAGCCTTAATGACCGCAAGGTGCAGGGAAGTCCATCCTCCTTTGTCCTTCTGATTAATGTATGCCTCCTTTCTCGGCAAAATCTTTACTGATTCTACAAGCACTTCTACTACCCCTTCATGTCCCTGATCTGCTGCTATGTGCAGCGCACTCCATCCTTCTGTGTTCTTCATGTCCAAATCTGCTCCCTTCTTCACTAGGATCCTTACAACCTCTTCATACCCTTTCTCCGCTGCTACATGTAGTGCACTCCATCCTCTTCTATCTGTTGCATCTATTCTTGCTCCTGCCTCTGCAAGTGCTTCTACTGTGTTATTGTGTTCGCCTACTACTGCTAAATGCAGTGCAGTTAATCCTTCTTTGTTCTTTATATTAATATCTGCTCTCTTTCCTATTGTGACCTCTAGCCCCTTAGTAAGTATTCTTACTACCTCTGTATGTCCTTGCTGCTAAGTGCAGCGCACTCCACTCTTTTATGTTCTTCTTGTTTAAATCTGCTCCCTGCTCTACCAACATCCTTACTACTTCTTCATGTCCCTGCTCTGCCGCTATGTGCAGCGCACTCCAACCTTCCGGGTTCTCCAAGTGCAAATCTGCTCCCTTCTTCACCAGGACCATTACAACCTCTTTATACCCTATCTTCGCTGCTACATGTAGTGCACTCCATCCTATTTGATCTGTTGCGTTAATGTGCGCTCCTTGCTCTGCAAGTGTTTCCACTATGTCTTCATCTTTGCTTAACACTGCTAGATGCAGTGCACTCGATCGCTCTTCGTTCTTCGCATTCACATGTGCGCCTGTCAATTCAGTGTTGAAAACTGATGAAATAGATGGCGCTAGGAGGGGGGGCAGCCCATTCATGAGTTCCCCTTGTAGGTAATACTAGGCGACCGTGCAGGGTCCGCGTCACCCAGGTAGCAACACAGGTAGCCACAAAACGATAAGCACACATTGCATCTGCCGTCACGTCAGCATCACGGCTCGGTCCAATACCCACACGGAGCGCGATATTAGAGGGTTGGGTCTACAGTTCAGCACAAGCGTGTTGTATTGTTCCAGCATCACTTGCGCGGCACGATCAGTAATAGAGTTCAAGTCCATAACAGCGTTTGGCCTGCGACACTCTGACTTCGGCATCAATCCTGGCATCTATATTCGGAGTTCTAGCGCGTATGAAGCGTCGGTAGCGCCAAAGAAGTCTGGCTCTTCGTGATCGACAATGTGAGCGGTATCAGTAGATATACAGGCATCGTAGTAGAGTGCTCGATCTTTAGTTGAGTATAGGTAGGCGAGCGTTTGGTAGGCAGCGTCAAGATGACACTGCCCGGGATTGACTAGGAATTCAGCCAATTTCGAGTGAGCTTTGGAAACATCAGGTCGGGTTGCAGTAGCGACATAGCCAATTGATCCGACTAGTTGCGCGTATCTGCTCAAGTTGACGTCGTTCTTTGGCTCGTCTGAAGGAAGCAGTTCTTCAAGTGGAAGTGGAGTAGCAGGAGGTCGAGTAATGGTTTTAGCGATGGATATTTTGTGTTAAGCTTATCAAGATATGCTAGCTGTGATAGCCAGATCAAACCAGTTGACCTGTCGCGGTGCGTTTGTATGCCGCAGAAGGTTTATAGTTCACCTAGTGATCGAATTTCGTATCGCCGTAGCAGCTTCCGTTCGAAGTCATCGAGAGCAGCTATGTGTCCTGGTTTAGCGAGGACGACAATGTCATCGACATAGAAGATGACTAATAACTTATCGTTCTTCCAAAGGCATGGTGCATCTTTAACCTCCTGTAGTCTAAGCTCTTTGAGAGTCTTTGTGAGCTCTTTGTACCACAAGAGTGGCGATGTCTTTAAGCCATATAGTGCGCGGCGTAGCTCCCATAAAGAATCAGAGTCAGAGAAGCCTTCTGGTTGATGGCAGTACACGAATGTGCTGAGTTGAGCATTTGTGGACGCGTTGACGGCATCGTATTGTCGAACTTCCATGTTGAAGTAGGCTGCAATAGCCATTAGTGCTCGAAATATGCGGATAGCTAATGTAGCAGCATAAGTATCCTCAGCTGTGGTCTGAAGGTCGCCTCGTACGCAGATTCGCGCTTTATACTTGATGAGATATCCTTCACTGTCGAGCTTGTATTTGTACATCCAGATCAATAGCAGAACCTCATGGTCTTGAGAATTAAAGTCCTTCCAGTTGATGATCCTGTAGGTATATTTGCGCTTGACGTCAGATATCTCGCGCTGCATGGCAGCTATGAAGCCTTGCTTGTGTTGGAGAGATCAGCTTGTGAGACGGGTGCAATAGTAGGCAGTAAAACGAGGTCACATAGACAGAAAAGCAATCCGTGTGTTTTGTACAGAACTGATCTCTACCACCGCCGAGGTGGCGAGAGATGCCCTATTATTCATTGAATTAGGAGTACGTCAAACGGATGGACTTAATTATCCCCATAGACTAGGACAACCCGTTATTCCGACTCCGAATCTATTGATCCGTCTTGCAAAACAAGGTTGAGGCTCTGCATTATCACTTCGGCTGCACCCGTATGACGATCAGAAAGACAGGTAAAAAGACCATGCTTGCTTCCCGAAACACTCGCCCTCTACCTCCTATGCAGCCGTGTCTACTTCTGGGGGGGCTGCATCAATGAAGCATCGCCTGAGGTCCAGATAACATTCAACACCAACTTCTTAATCTTCCACACACCCGCTTCGTCCTTGATCAGGTCAACGGAATACTCCCCGCCCACAGTGTACTTGGTTCCGTTTGGATCCCTGCCCGTGCCGGAAGACGCATGCTGTGCTGTTGAAGTAGCAGTAAGAGAAGCAGTATCGGCTCCATCCTGGTAATTCACACGGACCATGCTGATATTGTGCGTGGTATCCATAGGACCAACTTTATTGAGAACAATTGTGCGAATCAGGGAGAGGCCCTGGAGGACTCTTTTGTTGTCATCATGAATTTCCATAGAAACGTCTTCTCCGGCCCATGCCGAGTTGAAGAGTGCGGAGTCATGATGATCACTGGCAATGGCACTGCCCTTATTACTACCCGATTATCTTCGTCAGGGTTCAACCGATATTCAATCGCTAAACTGCTTTAAACTCATCCACGTTGGACCCACTGTTGACTCTGCCTGAACAGTGCCAGTTTTGACACGAGAATGGCTCTGCCGGAAGAGGGACTCAATAATTTGATTTACTCATCGAAGACGCCGGGAGGGGAATGCTCAACTGTACATGGCAGTTCATCCAACGGTAGTCTGGATTACCTCGCAAACAACCATGCGGCATCATCGGTTAGCACCGAACCCCAAGCTCAGGTCACTCTAAGCCAGGATGAAACTGCTCTGAACACCCCAGCGCATGACTTCATCTCTAGCACACCCACGGGTCTAACATGCACCTGCATGGCAACAGTAGACATGGAAGATATTGTCCCCGTAGAGTCTGACGAGACTTTGTTGTCCATCTACAGGAATCAGCTGTCTAGTCCGTTGCCTTTTGTCATCATTCCAGCTGGCACAACGCCAAGACAACTGCAGGCAACTCGTCCATTTCTCATGAAGGTAATCAGAATGGTAGCTTCCGTCCGCCATCTTCGATTGGTGAGGGGACAAAGCCGCGCCGTTATGGAACATATCTCTAATGCCATACTCATGAGATCTGAGCGCTCGTTGGATCTCCTCCAAGGCATTCTGGTTTTCCTAGGATCCTACCACTACCATTGCATGGCTCATGCGCAGTTCAACAATCTGATCCGCCTAGCAGTCAGCTTGGCAGAAGATATAGATTTGAGTACATGCCCCAAGTCTCAACAAAGGAGGAGTCAGCTGCCTTTGGTACGTGCCGAGGAGCCCGTGTCTAGAACGAACGAAGAGAAGAGGGCGCTACTTGGCGTCTGGTATATGAGCTCAAAGTGAGTCTCGCAATGCCTGAATGGAGCTTCATAAAGGACAAAACTAACTCGATAGCAGCGCTGGCCTTGTCGTGAAACAGTTAGCATTCACAAGATATACCAAATATATGGATCAATGCCTCAAAGATCTTGACGATGCTAGAGAATACAAGACAGACCAACTTGCCATACAGTTGGTCCACATCCAGCAACTCACGGAGAAAATTTTCTACTTCCACAGTAGTGATTCACCGGTGGACGAACAGCTAGTTTCGACCGAACACTCAACGATGGCGCGTCTAGAGGCATTCCGAGTTGAGCTAGATAGCCTCCGGAACGCACTACCCCCGAATCTTAAATCCGATTGTATGGTTCCCCAAATGTTTGAAAATGTCGCCGCCGGTGCTTCGCTAACGAGAGCCCAGACTTTCTATCTTGCTATCACAATAGTGCTTACCTCCGGATCTTTGAGCCTCTACTGGCAGGTTCACACCTACCAGATGCCGAATCTCAATCCTTCGCCTCGCTCTCGCTTTCAGGCGTGCCGATATCCGATGTCTTCTCACATTTCACTGCCGCACTCAAGGCCTGGCTCGAGAATTGGCTTGCCATCCCGGTCTGCTCCTACTTCTACATGCCTCAGCCCGCCTACGTCCAATTGGTCTATGGCGCCATGATGCTCTCTCGATGGGTAAGAGTAGCTGGGCCCAGCGCGGTCAAGCTTTCCAGTGCCGGCACGGCCGTGACGCAGAAAGAATTCACGGTTCCCTGGCAACCAACGCCTGCTCTCAGTGGCGTGCCTTCATGTCCAGATCTGAGCTTGCCAAGACCTCCAGCCTCACTATCCACCCAAGTCGTGTCCACCCAGATACTCAACACGCTCAGGGCCAAGGTCACAGCGCAACCCAATCTTCAGGTTGATATCCTCGGCATCTTAGACACCATGGGAGCTCGTTTTGAGGCCGCAAAGAAGGAGATGGCCGCGGCGCAGGGGGTGGATTGGGAGAATGATACATGGGACTTTGCTGCAGAACATTTGAAGATGAAGAAGGCCAGGGTCGAGAAATGGTGTGAGATGGTCGCCATGGCGGCAGGCGAGGGGAGGAGCCCGCTGACCGATGCCCATGACAGCGTTTACGAAGGGAGCAGAGAGGCCATAAATATGTTGGCAGGGCGGAGCGTGGACGGTTTCGGATGGGTAACATCAGGCTATGATTGGGACAACATGCAGTGGGAGAGTGATATGTTTGATGAGATCTTCCAGGACATTCATACCGGAGCTGTCTTCAAGCCCGTCGATTAGAACACAGGCATGCTGGTCGATTTGTGATTTGTGAGCGGACCAAACATAGAAGTTTAACGGTTAGAATTTGAGATCTCCATCGAGCGTCCGGACTTCTCCGCAACAAGGGCCCCGGGCACTCACACGTATGTTCTGGCACCGGTTCAAGCATTAAGATCAGCCAAAGACGACTACACATCTACGCACGTGGATGAAAATGAGTGATGTTGGCTCTGTGCTTAATGTGAGATGGCCCATTCCAGGGCGTTCAGGGGTGGCCAAGTTGCTGGTCTCAGTGCTTCGGTCAACGCCTGACGCCCGGAATTGTGCATGTGCAAGTAAAAACTACCATACACCCCTGGAAAGATTCCCCTAGCGCTACCCTCTTGGCCAGGGTGGGTGTACTGAGAAACCGGCCGATTCTAAGCCCTCTGCCTCCGTATAACTGCAAATATTCTAGTACGGCCCTGAAAGTGTGTATTAGCGCATCCTTCAGGCAGGGCGGCACGGCTCTCAAGTCCAAGCCACATACGCACCCTGGCACTCGCTCGCTGAGGATTTGGCAGGAATTTGGTACCTTTCTCAGGGGTGCGCATCCCTGTCGTGGGCTGTTTTCCGTAAATTCCGCGGGGACTTCGCGGGCCGAGTAATCGTTGGCTAAAAGAAAATTATATATCATGCCCTCAGCCATTTGTAACTTAGCTTCTGGACACAACCTTACGATCCAGTACTACCCATTTCTTCAAACCGCAGCTTATCAACTTAAGCTCCAGGACACGCTTTCACAACAACGAACCTTCACAGTTACAAACAAGACGATCATTATGGCTACCAAGGGTATTCCATCCTCGTTTCGCAGCTGGCAATACAGATCCACAGCAGGTGGCCTCGAAAACAACCTGACACTGAACAATGTTCCTATGCTCCAGCCCCAGGCTAACCAGCACCTGGTTCGAATTCTTGCTGCTGGTCTTAATCCAGCTGACTACAGACTTTCCGAATTCCAATTCCTCCATAAGGTGGCCTTTCCCAAACCTGCCTCTCCTGGAAATGACTTTGCAGGCTATATTGTCAAGCCTGCGCTAGGTTCAACGCTCAAGCCAGGACAACTCGTGTTTGGAGGCGCCGGGACAAACTTTATGTACGGGGGGGCTATGTCAGAGTATGGGATTGCGCTTGTCAACAATACAGTGCCTATACCGACAGGATTGTCCATCATTAATGCCGCCGGCATCGATATAGCTGGGCTCACTGCTTATCAATCTATCTTACCTTACTCCAAGCCGGGCTCGCGAGTCCTCTTGAATGGCGGATCTGGAGGGGTGGGAAGTTTCGGTATCCAAATTGCCAAAGCTGAAGGACGCCATGTCACTGTGACCTGCTCTACTGCCAATGTCACGCATTGCAAATCTCTAGGTGCCGACGAAGTCATCGATTACAAGACACAGAACGTGTTACAGGCTCTCAAAGACTCGCCGTACAAGTACGACCTTGTTGTAGACTACGTTGGCAACGATCACAATTTATTCTGGGAAGCAGACGTATACACGAGTCCCAATGCAAAATTTGTCACAGTGGCAGCGAGTCACCACCTGAGCTTTGTACAATTTATCATGGCGGCGGAATACATGCCAAGATTCCTGAGTGGTGCAAAAAGACAGCATCTAACCGTCTTCGCCAAACCTAATCGCGAAGACCTCTCGCAGATTGCCGAGTGGATGGTTGAGGGCAAGGTTAAGCCTGTGATTGACTCGAAGTACAAGTTTGAAGATTTGAGGGAAGCATACCAAAGATTGAAGACGGGCAGAGCCAGGGGCAAGTTAATTCTCGAGGTTGCACCAGAGGGAGAGCATGCGGCATAAAATAAATATTTGTGCGTTTAATACAACTCATCGCGACGCCTATATCATTGATGAAATGATGTTCAATGTAGAGGAGCAGCTCAATTTGTATAGAAAGGTACTTGGATTAGAGTTTCTTGAATGTAGCTGGTTATGTAGATGAATCGTAGATGAATCTTTGGTACCCTTTTTCTTCCATTTCACAAACGTTCTCCCCTTTCCAAAATGCTCTTTAAGGCATATCTTCTTTAGTTAACGTACATAGCAAGCGGGTTGCCTATATAAGCAGGTTACCTACTCTACTAACTTTCTACACTCTATTAACTTGTAAATACAATGCCTTTACATACAAGTTAAGTATTAAAAGGCTAAATATTAATATATACTTAGTTATATAACGTACCTCACAGGCAGTTGGCCCACACGGGCAGTTGGCCTACCCTCGCCAAGACCCTACCAAAATCGCACCCATTTTGGCCTATAATACTACAATCTAGTCCTGCAAAG